>JAMPIV010016465.1:0-265000 GCA_024509875.1 Oreohelix idahoensis | reverse complement strand
ATGTCCAAAATTTTGCAATAGATTCCTCTCTGACTCCGTGTTTCTTCAGTTTCCAAGTCCCGGGATTCCTTATTAAAATTTGAAATAGATTTCCTGTGCTTTTTTAAGTCTTATCTGGTTCTCCAATAAAATGTCCGGTTAACAAAAAGGAATTATGAATCTAGTCTTCACTCTGGCGAGGTCTGAGTTTGTCTCGACGAGCTTGAAATTCACAGTGAGATAAAACTCCAAAAATGGTCAGGCAATATTCCCCTCAATGTTGTTATAAAAATAATCAGAAAGATCCAATCATTTCAAATCATGCAGATAGCGTGTGATATTTCAAAATAGTCCCACGTGAAATAAGGTGCGTGGCTGCAGAGGTCACGTATTACCATATATGGACATCTGATGCCTTGCATACACTCCCACAAACACATTTATAGGCTCATATTGTCTAAAATGTAATTTATCCATGACTACTTTTAACCAAGTGACCGGAAGCAATTATATTACACTTGTCTGCCTACGGGTGTCACACAGACAGTAATCTCGCTATCTGTCGTATGAGTGCGCAAACTCCGTGTCTTATCGGTGATTTAAGCAGATAGCGCTGGCCGATGTACGTGCTAATCTGCCGCGCCTATAACCAACAAATCTCGGTAGCACGCAGAAAATGTGATATTTATCACCCACAGGGTGCCTTGATTAAAATCAAATATCTGCTACTTAGCAGAGAAATAACGAGGAAAGAAAGAAAGAGAGAAAGAAAAGTGCAATAATTGACAGCACATAATAAATAGAGTACCACAAATGTACCGATAATGCCGGAGAGAACCAACGATCAATAGAGGTCGTCCATTTCGTCACACCGTGTGTACTGTTTTTATGAATTAAAGGTATGAACGACTGGTTTAGACTAGTAGGAAGCGTCCACCTTTTCACTATTTCATTTAATGTTTAGAAAATATTGGGACTTAAGTAATTTAAAAAAAAAAACCTTGTTTAAAAATCAGCCGTGACACCGTCTGAGATGGGCCATCTTTTTTTTCCTTTGAAATGTACTTAGTTAGAGCTGTAGATTTCACAAAGTTAAAGGTTGATCCATTTTTCTCTTGCTCGTTCAATCGTTAAGTATACTTTAAAAAGTGAACTTCCTCCACTGAGCGTGTTATTTGCTCTGTGTAAAGTTAACTGTAAAATGAAGACACGCTTGACTAATTTCCACACTGGTTATTAAATTCTTACGATCCTCGTCCATAAGCTGGTGTTTATTCCAGTTTTCATTTTATTTTAAGTTCCATTGCTAAGTATTTGCTTTTCTATATTTATTATTATATTAGGTTAGTTTTGGATCTAGCAGAACTTCTATGAATTTAAAGGGACCTTATCTTCTTGAAACCTTTGTTATTTATAGAGTTCAGACAAGATGTCAGATAAATAAAATATTTCCCCGCTGTACTCTTATTGATCGGACATAAAAAATTACTGATCTGCTCTTGTCCGCAGGATTATTTCTACTCCGGCTATCTACTATTACGCACCTACCTTATTTGTCTCTGTTTTCTTGCCTATTTCTCTGAAGATTGCAGAACCTCCACAAGTACATGTGACATTTCTAGAGCAAACATACATGGTAGTCCTAGGAGTGTAGTGATTTTGATGTGCATGCACATCATTTCTAATGAATGTTTCTGACCAAAAAAAAAAACTGCAACCACAATAAACTTTGTTTCTTTTTCTTGGCAGATATATATTTTTAGTCAGTACTTGTGGTTTGTAAACATGGTACGATGTAAAATGACTGAAAGATAGGAAATAACACACAATGCTTTTTTTTGTGTTGTTTACTATTTCATCTTACGTTGCATTTTACAAAATATTTAAGAAAGTTTCAAAATACATAAGAGAACGCAGATATATATTTTTGTTTTTGGTTTTTAAGGACTATCTTCATTGCATATGGACAACGCCATCAATGCTCCGATCTCCTCCCTTAAATCACACAAAGAGAATCTCAGCGCAGTGCACGAACTCTGTAGCAGGACTATCGGGAAAGGAGCGATAGACTTCTGGAAAGACAGATGACACTGCGAAAGACTAGAAACCGGCTGACCGGGATGACACCCCGTAAGCAGTATACAATCGCTACAGAACCCAGAATTGATAGATGCCCACGGGATTCACCGAAAGGGAGAATGATGAATCCACAGGTGACATTGTAATCGACCAGACAAGTTAATCGGACATTGAGTTGTGATCACCGGCTGGAATTTCCATGAACCTGTGGTAGGAGATTCTCTATACAGAAAGGCATGAGAACAAAAAAAGGGGTGTGGGAGCTCATCAGGGGAAGGTCATAGTGCTCTGTTGATCAACAGTGCTCTGTTTTGACGGATAAGACGTTAGAAGAACTCAGCCAGTAGTCGATGCACAGTGCTGAAAATATTCAAGTTGATCTCCTGATGATGATCTCACACACTTCTTGGACGGGAAAAGAGATGCATTCAAGTTTCCACATGCCAGTGCAAAAGGGCTTTGTGAACCGCTATGCGAAGCCTTGTCAAAAGCGTTGGATAACAACCTGAAGCAGATAACGTTGTAGAACAAGCTGTAAATCTTCGGCGACATAATATATCTTCGCTGTCGCAAAGTGTTTGGAGTCAGGGAGACAATGGAAAGGAACACACCGCAAAAATGGAGAAGACAAATCAGAATAGAAGAGATCAGGAAACCGAAGAAGCATACCCGAAAACTGTTGAAGAACGCAATGTCCACAGATAAGGAAGGATTACGACAGGTTTTGGAGCACCTGAGAGACCAACATAATGCCCTTTGTAGAGCAGAAAGGTTGTGCAGGAAGAGAAGGAAAACACGGAGAGATAGGGAAAGATTCTTCAGGGAGCCCTTCAATTTCGCCAAAGAACTGTTTGAGCAGCCACGGTCGGGAACGCTAAACATCAGGAAAGAAGACCTGGAAGAACACCTTAGAATGAGCCGCTCAGCAGCATGGCAGGCCTTAGTTGGCCTAGTAAGCCAGGAGGTGAATTCAACACCAAGCCCCCAACGATGCAAGAAACAGAAAGCATTGTCCCGAAAGCACGGTGCAAGTCAGCTCCAGGTCCTAATGGTATCCCATATCTTGTGTATAAGAGATGTCGTGAGGTGCTCAAACGACTGCTCCGGTTGCTGAAAAATGCTTGGGAAAACCCAGCTTGTAAGCAAAGAACGGAGAAAGGCGAATGAACAAAATTCCACAGATATCAGTCAGTTCAGGCCAATCTCACTACTGAATGTGGAAGGGAAGATATTCTTCTCAGTGATGGCTAACTTAAAGGCCCACAACATACCTCCTGGAAAATGGTTACATTGACACTACCATCCAGAAAAGAGGTATCCCAGGTACACCAGGGTGTCTAGAGCATGCCACAATGATCTGGGAAGCAATTCCAAAGGCAAAGTCTGACAGAACAAATCTCCATGTAATCTGGTTGGATCTAGCAGGCCCTGGAAATGTACCATAATCCACACGAAACTGCAGCAATGCTGAAGCTGTATTTCGCAAGGTTCTTTGTCAGATTTTCAACCAGAGAGTACACAACGAAGTGGATTGACCTACAAGTTTGAATTGCGATGGGATGTACCATCTCTCCGATACTTTTCGAACTCAGGTCGCTCGTAAGACTGCCTAGTGTTGTTTCAGATTACGTGTGTTTCCTGCATTGCGGAGGTAATCCTCAAAGCGGCTGAAGGAGTTTCGATAGGTCCAAAGCTCTGTGGAATGTGTCACATGCCATTGCTGAAAGCATTCGTCGATGACAAAACAATTCTGACATCAAATGAACACCACGCACGGAGAATGTTAGCACGTCTGGATGAACTAGTCAGCTGGTGCAGAATGAGCATCAAACCTCACAGCTGAGGAATGCAACCGTGTTGAAAAATTTTATTGTTTCCATTATATATACTCTCCCGAAAATAGTTACAATCAACAAAGAAAAGCGTTCAAATGACGGTGTTCATGAACAGTTTGATTACATTGTATAATGGAGAGAAACCAAAAACACTCTAAGAATGTACTTCTATCTGCTCATCCGGGAACGGAAACAGCACACTATAATTAAAAACCCATCAAGTTTGACGGGTTATTTCTTATAAGCCATATGTATTGTAAGAGGCGAATGCAGCATTTAAAAAAAATGCAATGTATGTTATGCAAAAACTCTTTATCAATGGAAGTACGAAAGAGAGTTCTTCAGTCATGACACATGAAAGTGGATCATGGATAATTAGTAAACAAATAGAAAAAGAACCGGAGACCACAGAGACGTGGTTTTACAGAAGAATGTTAAACACACCCTGGGCAGTTGAGATTGATTATTGTTGTTAAAGATGGAGTAATGATCAAACCCCGATATCGACCACCACATCAAAGGCGTGTAAACACTGTAAAAAGACAGATAACATGCTTTGTTTGCGGCCAACTCGGACACAAGGCGACCTCTTGTAGTCAAAGATATCATTGACCACAGAATACCAGACAATATCAAGTGTGTAGAGAATATACACACAATAGACACCATAGAGTCACCCAGTGTGCAGACGGTGAGCAAATACACCTGAACATAAAGACAAAAAAATAAGTCCATGCACAACCCGGGCGCTTACGGGACGTCCAGACGCGCATTCACACACAAGCAGGTGAAAGACAAACATACTTACCGGAAGAGACCGACGTGAGTAAGTGTCGTGATTCGAAGAAATTTCTGTCGCTTTTAGCCGAGTGGTCTGCCCTGTCTTGTTCTCTATTTTTGTCTACGCCCACTTTTATGTCTTATTGCTCCTAATAGCACTATTTCTGGAATTTGGTCATGTCAATCTTACGTTGGACAGGCTAAATTCCACCCCTTTACACGTGGACATCGGCATCTAGCTAAACGTCCTTTTATTCTGCTTTTCTTGTAGAGGGCAGCTAGTTTCCTATTCTTTGATTTACACAGAACTCGTGGACACGGGGAAGTAACTTTAACTATTCATCCTTCCACCTGCGTCTAGAATCTCGAACTCAGGTCGCTCGTAAGACTGCCTAGTGTTGTTTCAGATTACGTGTGTTTCCTGTATCTAAAGTCGACAGGGAAACATTTCCCTAGACCCTTATGTCTTGTTACGTTACATCCTTGCACGTGCAGAAGCTAGGCTCAGGCACCTGCATACTTTATCTTACTATTTTAACGAGGTGTCTTTATCATTCAATACCATTGTCTCAAGAAAATTCTGCCACTGGACAAAGTGATATTCTGCACCAGAGCTTAATAGCAGTTGTCGTGTAGGAATTATTCTTTATTTGGTAAGCACACATTTACTTATTTAATACAGTGGGGTGTTAGCTTAATCTAATAGAATAGAGATACCGTGTTACTTTAATTCATCTTAACATATATACTGTGTGGTCTGAGTGGCTAAGAGGTATTGCGTCCGCCTCGAGTTCTAGAGGTACCAGGATCGATTCCCAGTTGAGGGAATATCATTTATAGAAATGTTGTTTCAGAACCAGTGGTTCTAATGATGTCATGCTGTCCATTGGTCTCCTGGGTAGTGAAATCGGATGCCTAGCCTTCTCGGATAAGTGCGAAAAAATAGGAGGTCCCGAGTGTAAGTTACGCACGTTAAAAATCCCAAGCAGTCGGAAATCGTAAAGAGTAGGCATTTCAGACCGCTGCCCTGGCAAAACAAAAATAAAAATAAACCTACCGCCCACAAAAGTATTCTATGCGGTCAGATTTCATTCTATACTCTCACTTGATGTTTGCTGTTGTAGTCTTTACTGTAATAGATTATCCTATTTTTCATGAGACGACGGAGAAGAGTATTACATATTAAAACACAGTCTCGAGTATGGCTGGGAAGTAGACCTCAGACATTTAATTATATCTCTCTTCTCTCCAGAAGTTATATCTTTCTCTATTTTTTCATTAGTGACTTTACTTTTCTCTACTTTCACATTATTCATCCATGTTAAGGATAGATTTGGGATGCAGATAATATATTGTAGCATGTTACTACACGTTAGCACATGCACATTTTATGTGAGGAATTGTGTTCGCCTGTAGACAAACTACTTTTTGCACGAAGCGTTCACCCGTGGTGAGCGACAGTCACTAGTGACGTAGTGTGTCACATGTCGTGTGTTTGGGGTGTTAATTGTTTGGGGCCTTCGTATTCGTTCACTAGTTTGAGGTGGACGTGATTTCTTCTAAGCTCCGGAATTTATATATATATATATATATATATATATATATATATATATATATATATATATATATATATATATATATATATATATATATATATATATATATATATATATATATATATATATATATATATATATATATATATATATATATATATATATATATATATATTGTGGCATTATTGATTTTTCGGAGGCCGCCACGTTATGTGCAAGATGGTTCCCGAACTTATCTAGAAGTTCGTACCATAATCTACTACAAGTAACTTTGAGATATGAGGCAACTAATATTTTGTGTGCCGTGATTGTTTCTGCCGCATTACTTTGGTTCTGTTCGTGGATTGCCCGAACCTTTAGTACAACGGCCAGGATTGAGTGGGGAGGAAAGGAGAATATCATTATTATATTATTGCCACTTAAAGATGCCAAACGTTCTTTTGAAACTTATTGACGGACGAGAGATAATTCTACTACGCTTATCCATGCCATGTACTTTTGATGCTTGATGGACGTTATTGTGAAGTGACTTTATTTATTAAATGTCAACCATGTTTTCCCGTGGACCTGTTCACCTGCCGGCTTTTGTTATATATACTCTTTATAATGTCCTGAATGAAAACCTGCTATCATTCACGTATCCTGCATGATCCTCTGTATTTATTCCAGCCGTAACACACTACAATTGGTGGGCCAGTGTAGTTTTTGATCGATACTTTCATTAGGACATGGATTACAAATTCACGAAAGCAATTATACCTTCGTACTTTGCAAATCTACAGCTGCCAGTTAATCTGTATATTCTATCGTCATCCCTGGTCAGCGTGTTATTTTAAACACACCACCTCGTGAACTCAGTTATTACCATCAGGTCCAGTTGGATAACGAACGCTGCCATTGCGCATGTCCAATGTTCCAGTTTCTTTCACGAACCTACTATTGTTCACTGTAACGTCCAAGATTACAATGTCAAGCCAACCGGTTGCCAAGTTTATTTCGTGTTCCAGTCTACATCACAACGTTTGTAAGATTCTTTCAAGTTTCAAGTCTATGTCAAGGCGATGTCAAGTTATTTTGTGCTAAGTCAACACAACGTCTTGAGATCTACACAGTTCATGATGCCCATCTGACTGCGACCGTGTACTTGTTTACATTTCCATCCGTGTTTCACTGGGACTACGGACAGCGTTATTCCAGTGTTGACGCCTTTATTCGGACTTGCATCTGGTCGGATTGCGGTAAGATAAGTGCCTGTTTATTACATTCTTGTACCTCTGCCGTGGTGTAAACCTTTTTTATATCATTGTTATTCGTTTTTTTGGTTTCTATATCTTTGTACAGATCTGTTGTTAGCGACACATGTCATTGTAAAATGTCCGCACTGCAGATGTTTCTGTAGGTTTTGCTTGCATTTCTCAAGCAGTGAAATTTCCGGTCCGAGTTTACTGGCCGATGTTTTGGTTCACTGCCTGTTTAGTGTGACCTAATTCGTTTAGGTGTGCTGCTTCGGCCTTGTTAGTTATTGTTGTGTGTTGGATTTTTTCTTTCTTCTCCTTAGTTAACAACCATTCGGTTCGTAATGCTAGTCTAACCTTCTATCACTTGTTTACATTTATATATATATGTTGTTACAGGTCCTGTCCTTTTTTTTAGCAGTAAGTCTGTTATATTTGTTGTTTTCTCCTTAGTTTCCCATTTGCATTCTTTTTCGTTTACTTTCTGCTGTTATTACATTCTCTTGGTCACTTGTACTTGTCTTCTTGTTTAGTTCCATCAATTCTGTTCTTGGGTATTATTCTTTTTCTCTCATCAGTGTTGTGTTTTCTTCATGATACGTACTGATATTATTGGTCAATAATATTGATAATCTACTTGCATTGATAGTATTGCAAACCACAAAGCCAGTGGCTTGATATAGACGGACTACATGAGATACATTTATTACATAATATATAATATTGATAGTAAGATACCGAAGAAGTAAATAATGGAGTATCACGAATTTATCATTATGGGCAAGGAGTATGGTTACAAGGCGAAGGAATTAATGGACTTTGCCAAAGCGGAGTTCAGTTCCAAAGAGAATCAAGAAGCCCTAGAGGATAAGAAAACGGTGGCGATGGACAGGAAAAACACTGAGGAAATCTGTTGATAGCATTACAAGGCAGTCCTTGTTCTGGAACCCCCAGGGCAAGAGAGGCAGAGGTAGACCAAGAAGTACATGGAGAACAGAGCTGGAAACAGAGATGAAAATGACAAAGAGAACGTGGAAAGAACTTGAGATGATGACACGTGACAGGAGGACTAGGCATGTGTTTGTTGAAGGCCTATGCTCTTTTGGGAGTAGAGGGTTATAGATAGAGGATAAGAGAAAAAGGGACGCACGGGCTGAGGAGCGAGAGCTCAGAAAAGCAGAGCTACTTGCGGAAGAGAACAAAAGGATTGCAGAATTGCAATTAGAGGGGAAAAAGTTGCAACAAGCTGCTGAAGAAGCAAACTTTGCACATGAAAAAGAATTAGAAGAAAAAAAAATTGCACATGAAGAAAACATGGCGACTTTACGTATTGAAGAACAAAGAGGGCAAAATCAGAGTAGACAAAATGATAACTCTGAACTTAGAGGTTCCTCTAGCAACCACAATAGCGGTTCTGCTAAATTTTGTTTGCCTGTGTTTAAGCCAGAAATAGACGATATGTCATCCTTCTTACAACGTTATGAAAATGTTTGTGAAGATAATAATCTTGATAGGTCTCATTGGTGTTCACGATTGATGGATTTCATGACAGGTGAATCTTTAACGGCTTTGTGCCAATTGGACGGGCCGAATAGACACAATTATGATGCTGCTAGAAAATTATTATTAAAACTTCATCAGTTAGACGCTGAAGGTTATCGTATGAAGTTTAAACATATGATTCATGAAACTGGTAAAGATTTTACACATTTTGTAGCTGCAACTCGACTAACATTTAACAGATGGATACAACTTTTTAACATTGAAGAGAATTATGAGGGCCTTAAGGACTTATTATTGCGAGACGAGGTCTTGTCTTCTGTAAGCAGGCAATTGCGAGAATATCTACAGGACAGGAAGCCGTCGAGTTTGAGTTCAATGGAGGAATTACATAGGCAATATTGTACTGCACATCCGGGAGTTTGTGTCAGTAACACCACTATTAAGGAAGCTTTACCTGTTGCCGCAGCTACAACTTGGAACCATAACAATTATAGACAAAGATCCTACGGTGTTGATGGGAATTTCAAACCAAGTAAATTCAATAACTCACGACCATACAGAGGTAGACAACCATATAGGAACCAGTCACCCCAAAACAGAGGTAATTTCCAACAAAACTCAAGAGAGAGAAGGAGTGATAATTTTGGTAACTATAGTAAGAATTGAAATAACTTGGGACCAAATAACCAAAATTGTTCACATCGGAATAGGTCACAAGACTATAGAAATCAAGGAAACAACAATAAGAACCAAAGAAATAATGACAGGAGTCAAAATAACTTTTTTCTACGATCAGAGACATAGATCACGCTCTAGAAATACTGCATATTTGAACTACCATGCTAACTCAGCAAACACTGCTCCTACATCTGAGAGCGCACAGGACAACAATGTTGTTAATCATTCATCTTCATGTTGTTCGTTTGACTTTGATACTGCTTCACAGTGTCCAGATTGCCAAACTCTATTCCAGCCCAATGTGACTTCCTTGTTAAAATGCGGTCATCCGCTACCAACATTTACTGCTTTATAAGCACATGATGGCACACGGGCACTACAGCTTCACAGAGGCTTATTGAACGGCAATCAAGTTACAGTACTCCAGGATTCTGGTTGCACGACTGTCATAGTGAGACAGTCATGAGTACATCCGTCTCATGCAACGGGTGACTTTGTTAAATGTGTAACTTTTGGCGAGACAGTTGAATTTTATCCCACAGCCGTGATGGATATTCACTCACCATTTTTTACAGGCAAGGTTAAAGTGTGTTTGTTAAGGAGCCCAATAGCGGATGTCACACTTGGCCGGATACACGGCAGCAATGACTGCTCACCCAAGGAAATTGATCAGTGGGAACGTCAAAATTTATCAACTGCTGCTGCAGTTACTACACGTGCCCAAGCCAAGGCACAAAAGGAAAATGATGATACCGATCCTGGAACTCAGCACAATTTTTACGTACACTCTGATATAGACAAACAGTCCTTTATCAAACTTCAAAGAGTTGATAACTCTTTGAAGAAATTCTTTAGATTAGTCAGAGATAACGATGATGTTGATGGTAGTTTGTCACCCAAACAGTGGTACACACTTAAAAATGATGTATTAGTCAGACATTTTAAAGAGTCATCTTTAGTTAGACATCAGGTGACGGTTCCATGAAATCTTCGTACGTACATTCTACAACATGCACACGATTCGCACTGTGCTGGCCATATGGGCTACTCTAGGAGGCGTTCCAGAGTTTTGTCCTCTTTCTTTTGGCGGGAATTTCCAGAGACGCCTCCACATATTGTCGCTCTTGCGTTATTTGTCAAGAGGTGAAATCAAGAGGAGCCTATCATATGGCCCCAATTCAGGCGTGTGATATACCTGTACGCCCCTTTGAGAAAATAGCTGTGGATATAATCGGTCCTGTACCTGTTGTGTCCGCTAGAGGACACAGGTATGTGCTCAAATGTATTAACATGTGCACTCGATGGCCCGAGGCCACACCTCTTAAGAACATTAAAACTAATGACGTCGCTGATGCCCTTTTCTTAATTTTTTTCTAGACTTGGTTTTCCTCGAAAACTTCTTTCTGATCTAGGTACCCAATATGTATCTGACACTATGACTGCTGTTATGAAACGCCTCAATATTCACAGGTCTCTCAGTAGTGTGTACCACGTGATGAGCAATGGCATGGTGGAACGTCTTAACCGGACGGTAAAGCAGTTATTGGGGAAGGTCACGGTGAAATATCCTCAAGATTTGGACAAAGTTTTACCCGCCATGCTGTTCGCATACCGTGAGGTAGCGAATGAACAGACCGGTTTCTCGCCTTATGAGCTTGTGTTTGGAGCTCAACCTCGAGGTCCCATGTCACTTATTATGGATCTACTCATAGACTCAGAGATGACTCAGGACACCCAGTCATCGTATGAATACGTCGTTAACCTCCGGCGTAACATTATAGATGCCTGCCAACTGGCTACAGCTTCTTCCGAGGCTGCTTAAGCAAGATCACGCCAGTTACAAAATCGTAATAGACGATTACGTCAACTATTACCTGGCTACGAAGCTTTTGTATTACTTCCAAGGAAAGAAAATAGACTTTTAATTGCTTGGAATGGTCCCCACAAAGTGTTGTCACGCATTTCTGATGTTGACTACATAAAAGGGAAAAGGAAGGCCTTTCACATAATCATGCTTAAGGAATTCCACACTAGACCGGAACATCTTCAAGCCATCTTTCATGCAGTTGATGAGCACTCTAGGCCTGCTACTCACTATTCTGCGCTGTCAGTAATTCAGGAGGAAGAATCTTCTTTTCCGGATGTTCCCATGAATTTACCTGTCTTTCCTCTTCAATCGACTGAGACATGGAAGAATATTGCTATTTGTCCAGCTTTGTCTTCTGAACAACATGCCCAAGTCTCTAGTCTTCTATAGTCTTTTCCAAATGTCATCACAGACATCCAAGGTCGTACATCAGTCATTTCGCATGACATCATAATTACAGATGATAGACCAGTTCGTCTATGGCCCTATCTTGTCCCTATACATTACCAGCACCAAGTTGAAGAAGAATTGAAACAAATGCTTCATTTAGGAATTATAGAACCTTCCAACGCCCCTTACTCATCACCTATGGTCATCGTTCGTAATAAAGACAATAATATCAGATTGTGTGTAGAATATCGGAAGCTGAACCTCTATATATATATATATATATATATATATATATATATATATATATATATATATATATATATATATATATATATATATATATATATATATATATATATATATATATATATATATATATATATATATATATATATATATATATATATATATATATATATATATATATATATATATATATAGTGGCATTATTGATTTTTTGGAGGCCGCCACGTTATGTTCAAGGTGGTTCCCGAACTTATCTAGAAGTTCGTACCATAATCTACTAAAGTAACTTTGAGATATGAGGCAACTAATATTTTGTTTGTCGTGATTGTTTCTGCCGCATTACTTTGGTTCTGTTCGTGGATTGCCCGAACCTTTAGTACAACGGCCAGTATTGAGTGGGGAGGAGAGGAGTGTATCATTATTATATTATTGCCACTTAAAGATGCCTAACGTTCTTTTGAAACTTATTGACGGACGAGAGATAATTCTACTACGCTTATCCATGCCATGTACTTTTGATGCTTGATGGACGTTATTGTGAAGTGACTTTATTTATTAAATGTCAACCATGTTTTCCCGTGGACCTGTTCACCTGCCGGCTTTTGTTATATATACTGACCATAATGACCTGAATGAAAACCTGCCATCATTCGCATATCCTGCATGATCCTCTGTATTTATTCCAGCCGTAGCAATCCACATTATGTCTATACTCAGACATCCTCTATTCCCATACTCGCGACAGTAGGAAGAATATTAGGTCTCATAAGAAGAGAATGATAGAAACTGCAATACACGTTGGAAAAGTGTAAAGAAAAGCGAAAATAACAGAAAAAGGTAGAGACGGAAAGGAAAACTGTAGCATAACAAAAAAAAAAGGAATGATCAGATAACGAAGGAAAATCGTTATCATTGAAAGTATGAAGGGGAACAGTAACAAAACAACAAGTGTTAATACAACCTATGGATCAGATCCCAGCTCATGCAAAGTAAAGATACAAGACATAAAGTACCGCTCACTGGTAGACTCAGGAGCCAGTGTAAATCTGATAAGGTGGGGATTATACAAACAGATCCGACATCTAGCAAAATTTAAAAGATCTAATATACAGTTAACATCGGTGTCTGGCGAAAACTTGCACGTAATAGGACCGGCTAAATTAAATATTACCATTGGAACGACAGTAGTGGGACATACATTCACCATCGTGAAAGGAAATACCAGGAATTTTATATTGGGCCAAGATTTTAACATAATTCAACGTCCGATTGTATTTTGACATACACAGGATACGAATATTGGACAAATACGTGGACCTAGAAGCTTGACACTCACATTGCGTCAGTTATCAGCCACAGAAAACAATTACACTGCCGCCCAAGGCAGGCAGAATGACAATTATGCAGTGGAAGAAGTTTGGAGAAATACGTGTTCAGGTGAGAGAGCGGTCATTTTGTTTTTCCTTAACCAGCGGCACTTGGGCTTTCAGCCCTTCGGCCCAATGACATGTCATTGCAAGGCTGGGGAACCTGAGGACTTTCCTTCCAACCCGGTCAGGAGCTTCGCTCCTTCCCATCCACAGAGGGTTTATCACAGGAGCCGTTCAGGTTATTCAGTCAAATTTCCAGCCGTAAACATTACTTCAAACGCTGACGCCCGGGTTTGAACCATGAACACCTGGTCGCCAGTACAACGCTGAAGTAAGTATGATGATGTTTATTAGTGGTGCATACAGTTGATGATGATTAATTTTGAGGTATACCCATGGTGATGACTAGTGTGAGTAAGAGAAATTAGTACTGAAGATGGCTGAATAAAAATGGGCAGAATTGTGGTGACAGTTATTGACAGCAGACTGACTGTTATATAGTGACGAGTGGTAAATGTGCAAATATTTGTTTCGCAAGAAGACTAGGCAGAGGTTATACTAACAGTCACGAGGTAGAAGGGTCTACTGGGAAAAAATGGTAACTAGAATTCAATGTTGGTGGTACTTGGGGGAAAACATTTCTCCAGGGACAAATATTTTTAAGAGGTAGGTCAGACAATGTAGCCGCGTTGGAGCAAGGGGTAAAAAAAGGGGTCAATGAGAAGCAAAATCTTAGATGAGTAATTTAAACAGTAGCTCCCTTTTTCATAGCTGTCAGTGGAGCTGACAGAATCTATCTGATTAGTTTATCGGTCAGAATCAAGGAAGTCGGCAAAACCTATATTGTCAAAGAATTTAGTCAGACAACACAGAATTTCTATTTTTGTTGACGGATGTTGATTTTATAAACCAATCTGTAGTCATTATGAAAAAATGCAAATGGTAAAAAGGCATCGCTCACGCACTCCATTTCTTACCTTACATGGTTCTGGAAGTTCTCTTTCATAAAGAATTCTGCATATCCTGACATCATTGTATCACAGTGCCAGCTGTTATCTCTCTTTAGTCGCATTGTGGTAGTGCTGGCTGTTGTGGTGGGTTAAGATGTTATGAATGTTGGTGTTATCGTTATAGTGTAACTGAGTGTGGTCAAGCTGTGAAGGCCTCTGAGTCTAATAGATAATAAGGGTGTTTTCCCAGAGATCCTTTCTGCTACCACCCTAAGATCTCACTCAGACTTATTTTTGACTAGTATGACTGACAGCTACGTCTAATATCTAGGGTAATGAAATTGTGGTATAATAGAATGACAACAAATACATTTAAGAACTCTATGAAAAGTAATTAACACCCAGAGTTAAGTTTAAAATGTGAAATCTTTTTTACAATTTATTGTTCCAGTATCACAATTTTGTGTATACTGGAATATTGAACTCAAAATGATAATTCAAAGTATTTACATAAACTTAATTCAATTTATAACTGAGTATATTCTTATTCACAACTGTAATTAAATGTGTCAATCTGGAACAGTGTCAATTTATTCTTGCTCCCATGAATGGGTATTGATTACAAGAACGTTTGTCTTCATCACAATCTGAATGATCTAATATACATTTGGGAACTGAGAGTAGTTGAGTTTGGTATATCAAGTGCCCGGAGACAATTTCTTAACTGAGTGGTGCCTGGTTGTTACGGTGTTTTTATTGATGTCGTCTGCTATAGTTGGCAGTGCGCAATTTTAGGTTAATAGAATTCATATAGATTGATGTTGATACTTCACGGATTATTGAATGCAAATTACACGGTCAACTTGTGATGTTTTAGCGTTGGTAAGGTCACGCTTCGTGACTTAGATACTGGACCCTTTTTACGTTGATCGTCAAGCCGTGAAGACGTGTCTCACATCCTTCCAATGTTAGGCTTCATAATTGCCGCAAATATAGAATTTTATATAAGGACACCGGGTCAGTCCAGATTGACATTATAAAGGATGGAATTATAAGGTTAGTAGATAACCTGAATTATGGAAGGATCGTTAATCAGTCTTAATAGATATTCGTCAAGGCATGCGCTCACTGTCGGCTGTCTGAATCACAGCAGCGCGCGCATATAGCCATGATGTTCTGTTGACATTAATTCGTTCGGACACGGACTGATAATTATATATATTTAATTGGAATCAAATTGATGTATGCTTTACTATGAACCATGCTCATGATATCGTCACATGTTTTTCGTAATAAATCGTGTTTTGTGGACTCAAAATACTTGGACTTCTCCAGTCGATATCATCCAATTATTATTTATTTCCCAGCATTCGCGTACTATATAAAGAAAGCACGAAATTAAAATAATGAATGAAACCCAAGATAAATCTCAAGAAAAGGCCAGAGTTTGTGAACACTTTTAATTACTACTCAGTTGGACTGAGTATGCAAGGACAAACTAACTCAACAAATGAATCCTTCAACAACATGGGTCTCAACAACTGGTGCCCATTGTCTGTGGAACGAAAATTTTTTTCTTCAATAAGGTTACCGAAGTCTCATTCATTGACCAAGAACTGTTTACAATTGGAAAATACTCACGTGATGTGCGAAAGTATGACCAAATACGCATAACGACTAAAGGTCAAACACACGTCATCAACTTCTGCGTACATGAAAGTCAAGTCGTCAACCGCTAACACAGTCCTTGTCAAATGAAAATACTGCATCAAGGTAGACCCAAAGATGGAAAAACTCTATCAAGCAATCAATATCAGTTCACGACATTGGTCTACGCCGTTGGTGCATACTGACATTGACCGGAGTAGATAACTGAGCACAAAAAGATAAGTTTTATTGTAACCTTTGTCGGTTAAATAGGCATACACCAGTCCATTTCGCCTTTATATAGGCATGTCTTATTACTATCATTTGTAAATTTTATACGTGTTTTCAACCGTCTGTTTGTTATTATGTTAGGCGGGTGGTTGGCGAGGCGAATCATAACCGATTTTATGTCTCTCAGGATGACCGAATCGGTTTTGATCGATCTGTGGGGCAGTGAAACATTTTCATTTTGCAGAGAACCCCATTGAAGATTATGCCGATGGGTACCTTTGTCTGTATTTGAAAGTATTTGACTTTAAGTGTTAGGTGTGAAGTTTTGTAATATTACTGTTGTATTTTGCTGTATTAAGTTTCATTTTTATTCAGTTCTAGTCATATGTTTGTAAACTATCTTGTTCATTCTGATCTTTCTATCATTTAGTTCATAGAGATTTTAATAACCGTTATATGAGTCCATGTCTACGTCATCAGTATACGTGTATGTAGGTCAATCTCGACTTTGTTTTTCCTTGACCTTTCAGTACTTCCGATTCTTGTACTTAGTTCATAAAATCATTTATGTCTGTGAAATTGTCACTTTTATATCGTACTACTGTTTGTAAATCTTTGGTTAATGTGCGTATTGTAGTTATTCATTTCATAGATTGATAATATAATTATATTGTTATAAATTGATTCTCTATAAGATAGTAAATTAATTTAATTAATTTTTATTAAATTGCATGATGACTTAGGTGATGTCATCAATTTGCACTATTGGCCCAAGACACTAGTCTTTATTCATTATGACTAGGGCATGATGCCATAATATAATGATAAATTATTGAAGTAAGATAATTTTTATCGAATAAATGCTTGGTAATCACACCATGCAGAGGGGATGAATTAGGAAACTTTATTAGATACAATAAATAAATAATACATTATGATATTAATGAGGGAAGATGCCCATAGGTAATAAGTGAGATTAGTTGATGCATGAAATAAATTCAGCATCATAAATTAATAAAGGTATAATACATTGGTATAATGTAATGAGTAAACATTATTGATATAAATTATTTAGTTACAAAATAGTTGTGGAACTTACAACTAATAGTACTATAATATTGTAGTTGATTATATTGAGTATTAATCTATTTTTACACATACATATAATTAAATATTTAACTGAGGAGGCATATTGTTGAATTAATATGGCTACTCTTGACACCTTTGTTAAGATTGGGAAGGATTATGGTTACAAAGGACCAGAACTTCGTCAGTTTGCAGAAGGACAACTGGCTATTGCAAAGAAGGAAGAAGAAGAACGTGAACTTAAAAAGCAAAAGCAAAGAGAAATTGCTAAACGAGAGAAAGAAGAACTTAAACGAGAGATTGAAGAACAAAAAGAACTGGCTAGGCGTGAAGAAGAAAGAAAAGTGGCAAGAGATGAAATCCTACGGATTGAAGAAGAGAATAAAATTAAACGAGAGGAAATTATAAGGCAACAAGAAATGGAATTGGCACGTCTTAAGTTTGAAACTGCAAAATTACAGGCACAAAGTGCTACTACAAGCCAGACTGATAATTCTCAAAACGGATCTTCATCCAATCAAAACAAAATTTATTATAACTTTAAATTACCACATTATACGTTGAATCTTGACGACCTATCATCATACCTAGCACGGTTTGAACAGGTATGCAAAACAAATAACTTACCTAAACACGCATGGGCACTTAAACTAAATGAATTTTTAGATGGTGAACCATTAAATGCAACAGAGAATGCTGATCCTACAATAGCAGTGGATTATGATTCGATAAAAGCTTTATTGTTAAAAAGGTTCCATTTAGATGAGGAAGGTTGTAGACTTAGGTTTAAAACGCTTCTACCTGAGTCCAATAAAGACTTTCCAGGTTTTATTGCGAATATACGCAATACCTTTAACAGATGGGTGGAACTGGCAGGTGTTAACAAATCGTATGACAAATTAGTTGATTTGTTACTGAGGGATAAAGTTTTATCCTCTATCAGTCCACCGTTCTTTTCTTTTATACAAGAACGAAAACCATCTACCATTGCTGCACTGGAAGAAATGGCAGTAAATTATTGCTCCGCACATCCTAATGCGAGCATATCTAACTTACAAATAAGAGAACCTCTACCTGTAGCTTCTAATATGGCATTCCAGGGTAAGGATAAATCGCGAACTTATAGTATGGATAGGAATTATCCGCACAGAAGGAATAATGCCCACAATGACTATTATAAAAATAATAATACATATGGGAACGTAAACAGAGGTAGACAGCATAGTAGAAATCAGTCACCTCAATACAGGTACAACAATGGTCAACACAGTTCAAATCATAATCGATCATACAACTATAACACTAATAACAATGATAACAGGTGGAATAAGAATAATCAAGGCTTCAGACCTAGACACAACAGTCACCACGGGGGACAACAAAATAATTTTAATAACTATTCTAGACATCGGTCTCAGTCACGTAGACCGTCACATTATGATCACAATATCGGGACGGCACTTACTACTATTACTACCCCAGGGGTTCCACATGATGATAAACCAATACAATCTTCGTTCACATGTTATGCTATGAATTATAACGTGGCAAATAGTTGCCCAGACTGTAATCTTGTTTTTCAGAAAGCAAAAGAGACAGTATTGAATTGCGGACACATTCTACCAGAGGTAGGTCTTGCAGCTAATGATGGAACAGGCTCTCTTATATTTAACAGAGGAATAGTAAATGGTTCTATCGTCTCTGTTTTGAGAGATTCCGGATCCACGACCATTGGAGTCCGACAGTCACTGATCCATCCAAGTTGTGCTACTAACGAATATGTTAGGTGTATGACCTTTGGGGGTACAATTGAACACTACCCCACTGCGATAATTCATATTAATACGCCTTTCTTTTCAGGAAATGTTAAGGTATGCATGTTGAAAAATCCAATTGCAGATCTTATGGTTGGTCGCAGTCATGGCAGCAGAGATTGTACGCCAGAAGAAATTATTGAATGGGAAAAACACAATCTATGCACTGGAAATGCAGTGACGACTAGAGCTCAGACTAAAATCGTAGAGAATGTCGACACTAAAATGGTGGAACCAGACAAACAGGGAGATATTGATGTTCATTCTCCAATTGACAGATCAAATTTTGCGATCAAACAGAAGGAAGATAAATCTTTAAGGAAATTTTTTACTCTGGTTAATAAGTTTGATAATGTTACCTCGAGCAATAAAGACAAACATTGGTTTACAATTAAAAATGATATATTAATTAGATGTTTTATGGATAAGTCTCAAGTAAAACATCAAGTCATTTTACCTTCTGCATTTAGACGCTATATTCTTCAACATGCACATGACTCATAGTGTGCAGGTCACATGGGATATACTCGGACACGATCTCGAGTATTATCTTCATTTTTTTGGCCAGGTGTTTCACGAGATATATCACAGTATGTACGCTCTTGTACTATATGCCAGGGAGTGAAAGCACGCGGAGCTTTTCACACGGCTCCTATTCAGGCTTGTGATATCTCAGTACGACCTTTTGACAAAATGGCAATAGATAACATTGGTCCACTCTTACCGTCGGCCAGAGGACATAGATTTGTACTCACTTGCATTGATTTATGCACACGATGGCCAGAAGCCATACCATTAAAGACCACCACTACAGCAGATGTAGCTGATGCACTACATCTTATCTTTTCTAGGGTAGGTTTCCCTAGGAAGTTATTGTCAGACCATGGATCTCAATTCATATCTGATACTATGACGGAGGTAATGAAGACATGGTACATAGATAGGAATCTTAGTAGTATTTATCATCCTATGAGCAATGGTGCAGTGGAACGGCTTAACCGTACACTTAAACAACTATTGCATAAGGTTACGGTTAAACACCCTCATGACTGGGACAGAGCACTCCCAGCTGTCCTGTTCGCCTATCGAGAGGTGCAACATGAACAGACTGGCTTCTCTCCATTCGAATTAGTTTTCGGCGCGCCGCCAAGAGGTCCTATGGGACTAATAAAAGACTTACTAATTGACACCGAGATGACTCAGTATACCCAGTCATCATACGAGTACGTAATCAATCTCCGTAAGAATATTATTGAATCTTGCCAGTTGGCAACAGCTTCTTCTGAGGCTGCAAAAGCTAAAGCTCGAACATTACAAAATAGGACTAGACGATTACGTCAGTTATTTCAAGGCGATGAGGCTTATGTATTACTTCCACATAATGACAATAAATTACTTATATCATGGAATGGTCCTTACAAGGTTATTGACAAAATTTCTGATGTTGACTACGTCTTGGAAATTAAGGGACACAGAAAAAAATATAATAAACATGCTGAAACAATTTCACACTCGTTCAGAACACTTGCAATCTATTTTTCACGAATTAGATGACACATTAGTACCAACTTGTCATTATACTAATCTATCAGTGATACAGGAAGAAGAATCCTCTTTTCCTGAGGTACAGATGTCTTTACCTGTACCTGTATTACAACCTACGGAATCTTGGCGGGATGTAACCATCTCTTCTTCGGTTACACCGCAACAGCATCATCAGATTGCTGATCTCTTACAATCATTTCCAGATGTGCTGACAGACGTACCTGAACGCACATCAGTGATTAGTCACGACATTATTCTTAATGATGATACACCAATTCGTGTACATCCCTATTCTGTCCCACTACATTTTCTCAGCAAAACGACTCAGGAACTTGAGCAGATGTTGTCTTTATGTATTATTCAGACCAGTACCTCACCATTTTCGTCACCTTTAGTCATTGTCCGAAAGAAGGACAACAACATTCGTTTATGCGTTGACTATAGGAAACTAAATGCTCAGACCGTAGCTGACAGCGAACCACTCCCATTCTTGACGACTTACTTCATCGTCTATCTAATGCAACACTTTTCACCAAGATAGACTTAACAAAAGGTTATTGGCAGATACCACTAACCGAAAAAGCCAAATATTACACACCGTTTTCCACTCCACAAGGTCTTTATCAGTGGAATGTGATGCCCTTTGGGCTTATGAACGCTCCTGCTACCTTTATTCGCATGATGCGAAAAATTTTATCAGGTAGACCAGACATTATTACATACATTGACGACATATGTTTATTTAGTTCGTCATTTGAGGAACATTTTTCGGGGCTTAGATGTGTTTTGGAAATATTAAGGGAAAACCACTTAACCGCTAAACCTACGAAAATACAAATAGCGTTTCAGGAGATAATCTTCCTGGGACATATTATTGGGGCTGAACGTATACAAACTGTTCCAAGTACGGTACCTAAAATTTTGAATCTATCGGTTCCTCAAACGAAGAAACAGGTTAGGAGTCTATTAGGGTTGGTCCAATACTACAGTAGATTTGTACCAAACTTATCATCCATCACGGCTGTCTTGTTATCATTGTTAAAAAAAGACATGCCGTTGACGGTGAAATGGACTGACGAATGCGACAAAACGTTTCGTAGGATATTGACAATCTTTTCAAATCCACCAATTTTGAGACTACCTAATGCTTCTAAAAAGTTTCTTCTTCGCACAGATGCCAGTAATTACGGTATCGGAGGTTGTCGGTTTCAATGTCACGACGATATACTTCATCCAACTATGTATATATCACGAAAACATATGTTGCCTGAAACAAGATAATCTACAGTGGACAAGGAGTTACTGGCAGTAGTTTGGGCGATCACTAAACTTGAAAAGTTCTTGTTGGGAGCACCCTTCGTGATCCAAACTGATCAGAAGGCGGTGGCATCGTTACGTCGCTCTAACCACAAAAGCCCTAAACTTGCCAGATTTGCTATTCTGTTACAAGCTTACGACTTTGTCATCGAAGCCATACCCGGACCAGAAAATATAATGGCAGATGTACTTTCGAGACACCCTACTGAAGTCGAATAATAATTGTCCACAATTTCAAAAAATTAAAGACTGAACAAGATTGACTTTGGAACTATGATGTATTTCTGCGATGAAAATGATATGAACTACCTACATATGGAACGACACTTCGAATAATTTGCAGGGAATCAACCAATATGTACACTCTCCGAAAGAAATTGTTTGTAACAAGAAACGTATTTCGATGGTTCGTTTTTAAGGTTTGGACTTTGGTTAGTGTCCATTCGTTCTACAACTCGTTACGATATAGTCGGGAAGAGTATCTGAATCCAGGCTGGACAAATACCGTTATCCTACAGAAATTGAAATGACTAATTCAACACCAGGAAAGTTTACACTCACTCAGGAACGAAACATAGTTGAACATTATGAACTTTCTTCTCCAATGGAACTTTCCGTAAATTCGCAAAGGAAATAACGACGGCTGGATCTTCATGTCCGACATTATTAAGTTTAATAGTTATTAAATTAATAAAGAATAAAATAAAGTTGAAGTGTGATAATAAAAAAATGAAATGTATAAAAGAAAGAAAAGATGAAAACAAAATAATATCACACAATTGAATACTCTAGATATTTTATTTATGAATGGGATAGATATTATATGAAATTAGTTAAGATGTTTACATAAAATGTATGAATATTCTTTTTCTTTTAGTAATTCATTAAGTTAATTAGTTAGTAATTACTCGATACACATGATTAATTTTAAACACACCTAACTAAATTAATTTATACTTTATCTTTTTCTTTACTTTACTTGTCCTTACTTCTCATTTCTTTTATTATGACACTATCTCTCAGTTTATTTAATTAGATGTTAATTAATTAATACCCTACACACATACTATGATTAATTAGTTTAATTTTAATTAGTTGGAATAATTTTCTTTACATAACACTTCATTATTTAGTCACGACAGACTTTAAGTTAAGTAGATAATTATTTAGCGACAGTTGACACTCCTTTGGTTAATATAATATCCATGTATAACATGACTGTCATTATATTACATGGTTAGTATAATATCGACATGACCACGACACTGTTCTAGTCAGAACATATTAGGCCATACGTCAGGTTTTTGTTATATTTTTGAGATGTTTGATCAAGATAGTTCAAAAAATCTATCAATAGATTTTTTCCCCGTCGGGCAGGGAATTGTTACGGTGTTTTTATTGATGTCGTCTGCTATAGTTGGCAGTGCGCAATTTTAGGTTAATAGAATTCATATAGATTGATGTTGATACTTCACGGATTATTGAACGCAAATTACACGGTCAACTTGTGACGTGTTAGCGTTGGTAAGGTCACGCTTCGTGACTTAGATACTGGACCCTTTTTACGTTGATCGTCAAGCCGTGAAGACGTGTCTCACATCCTTCCAATGTTAGGCTTCATAATTTCCGCAAATATAGAATTTTATATAAGGACACAGGGTCAGTCCAGATTGATATTATAAAGGATGGAATTATAAGGTTGGTAGATAACCTGAATTATGGAAGGATCGTTAATCAGTCTTAATAGATATTCGTTAAGACACATGCGCTCACTGTCGGCTGTCTGAATCACAGCAGCGCGCGCATATAGCCATGATGTTCTGTTGACATTAATTCGTTCGGACACGGACTGATAATTATATATATTTAATTGGAATCAAATTGATGTATGCTTTACTATGAACCATGCTCATGATATCGTCACATGTTTTTCGTAATAAATCGTGTTTTGTGGACTCAAAATACTTGGACTTCTCCAGTCGATATCATCCAATTATTATTCATTTCCCAGCATTCGCGTACTATATAAAGAAAGCACGAAATTAAAATAATGAATGAAACCCAAGATAAATCTCAAGAAAAGGCCAGAGGTTGTGAACACTTTTAATTACTACTCAGTTGGACTGAGTATGCAAGGACAAACTAACTCAACAATAACCAGTCTCAACAACGGAACCTCAACACTGGTATGCAGGATGAATTTTGGTTAGATCACCAGCCTCCACTGCCAAGTAAGGATTCTGCTCTTGCAATATAACACGGAGGCACACAGTCGATACGGCCTCAATTCTTTAGATGCAGAAATATAGACAGGTATAGGTTGACCTGGGCTCACTTTGAGTCATAGATGAAACCCTGGAACGATATAAATGCGTCCTACTGAACCTCTGATATACTCTCTCTTTCCCTAACTACTAAACATTTTTAATCATATTCAGACTCAGCATGGTAACTAAACAATTAGGCAACGTTCTTAATTGGTTGTATACCCCATTCATGGTCAAATAAACTTCAAACTACAGTTTGACACTTTCCTTGACAAAGGAAACATTTTACGTTAATAATATCAAGTCATGTACAATCACGGTGACTTGCTGAAGAAGACGGCCAGTGGTTTGCCTGGTCTTATGTCATAATAATGTACAACAATTTCCCCATTAATATTTAATTTTTCTTTCTCCCAAAATGTCAGAAAGCCTGTCTGGCTTTTCTACAACATGTTACTATATTTCCTAACAACTCTGTGAAACAACACAAAGTTTGATGTTGACTTCCTTCTAGATACTTCTACCCACATAATTTTCATACATATTCAATAATACATACATAATAATAAGATAATGGTGATATAAATGTTTTCTTTCTTACCGCATCAGAGAAATATTAACACTAATAAGTTTGATTTGCGATAAATATGGTCAAATCCAGATCGCTTGCTGGTGCAGATCAGCAAAGTCAAGATAGTACTATTATCTTGCTTGTAGAACAGCTTTAGTGTAGAAAATTTCTTTTACAAGTGGCCCCGAACACTAACTACAAATTAGCTTTATCCCTCCGTTAGTATATTAGACTCCAGCCAATCAGGGACTGTTTGGTTTCTAGCGTCTTTTTATTCAAAACTGAACTCAATTTTCAAATCTTGGACTAACTTCCCCTCTATCCCAACTACAGGGCAAACTGAGAAAGATTCAAGTCTGTTCGTCCATCTGTCTTCGTCAATATCTCAGTTATATCCTAAAAGTTTATAATTCTGACAAGTACTTAGTGATCCTGTTGCTGTCTGTCACACAGTGGTTTTATTCTTTTATTTATTATATTCACTAGTATCGTTTTTATTCTTTATTTCATCATAATTTACTTTTTCATTCTACACTTATTTAAATAACATATTTTATTATTTCTGGGTTCTTCTACGGCAAGATAATATATCACACTAAGTAATATGTTAGGTATAATAATTAAATGTTATCATTTTAATCGTCCCCTATTATTTATTTCCATCTATCGTTCAATTGTGACAGTTTCACTTTAGAAAAGCAGACGATAGTTTAAGCGGACTCCATACCATTCTCCCTTTCCAATTTTTCTCTCTCTCACTTTTTCTAAGAAAACTACAGCGAACGATAGCAGATGTTCAAACATGTCCTAACGACGGTAACTAAAGCCTGTAGTCTATTTTTCAAACACTAACCTATCCCTCGCATGTAGTGTTTCAAACCAATTTTGTGACGTCGCCTTGTCGCATGCGATTCGAAAACCAAAGCTTGTCAAGGCTTTCATTCATCCCCTATCTCTCCCTCCTACGTTTTCTTCTCTCACTCTGACTGAAACGAACACTTAACTGTCTGCAAAACGGCGTTTAGGTAATATTTAGTGATTTGCGTTGATTGTAAGACTCAAGGACGAAACTAGGAAAGCATGTAAGATTTGACAGCGGGATCATTGTCTAAGCATTACTACTGCATACAATTCAGCGCTCTACTGGCGTTGAGGATGACGATATGCAAGCGCACACGGGCGGGTTTATTTATTATCATAGGAGTAAAATCTTACTGAATTTAGCGATTGTTTCACAGATTTCGCTACAGCTGTTGACTCTTGATACTTAGAGACTTAGACCAGGCTAAGGTTTATTGTACTTAATTGTCAATGATGTACTTTACAGTCACTTCGAATTACAAGCTACCGATTGAAGCGTTGAGATCGAAGGTTATACATATATTATTTTCGTGGTTTGCTCGTGATCTAGTGGAGTACCTTTTTCAACCTCAGACTCCAGGTGAAAGCGTCTGGACTTCTTGTTGGTTATTGATAATTCTTCGCTTCATTTTATAGTCTTTCATTCTTCTTGTCTATTGCATGAACGAGGACATGATAGTGAACATGAGGCACTCAAATGTCTGGTCGATTAAACGTCACAAACATTTATTTGATTCAGTCATTTGTTTTTAAGGTACACTACAGCAATGTCTGACTTGTACAATAAGAGGCCGTCTAATATTTGGTACAATTGTACAGTGTGCTATTACAGATCGTAGCAGTGCTGTCTTCGATTATGATACTACCTCTTAACTGCAATATTTCAAAGGCTGATCAAATGTTCAACTTACTGTAAATCATTAATCAACACACACAATGTTCATGGGAATCTTGACCAGCACACACAGACGGCAATTTGATTTCTGTTCCATAACTAGATTACTTCACGAATCTGGTGTCATACAGAGACTTTCTTCAAAATAGTCAATTTCTCGCTTTATCATATAAAACAATCCTTTTAGCACTTAAAAATGTATAAACTTTTCCTAAATTCTGCACAAGATCTAAGTCCATCAAAAGCTTACAGACACTTTCTGTTCTGCGAAATCACTCGCTATCTAATTACGACTTGATACGTCTACTTCTTCTAACGATCTATTTTATAGTTCTACTCATAGTCAGAGCTCTTAGGCCTTCATACAAATTCTGCACCACGAATAACTCGAATAACTCGTTGGACACCTACGTCTTAACTCTTCTACATCTTCTAACCGTCTACCACGTGAAAAACGAGTTAGCTTGGTGAGTTCAATTCACCTCCAACCAGCTCATGCACCCTGACTGGTCGCAGTCCTAGTAAATATCCAATCAATTGTAACGTTTCATAATTATAACCATTTTTGTTTGGTAATAAGCTCGACTGAGTTACGCGGCGAGATTTGCACCATGCTGTTTTTATCCTATTTTCGCACCAAAATAGCGTTATTTATTTGTCTGTCAAGGTTAGAGATATTTTGATATTTCGAGCTCAATACCTACAATCGTCAATATCTTCTAACAGCATAAACTTACAATATTCCTTTATGTCTTGTTCTTCTCGTCTGGTCTTCGTGAACAATTACCAAACACGATATCTGTACTATATTTAGTTTTAGAGTTACAATTATAGCTTACTGTGTCTATGGCCCGCAGTGATTGTTCTAGTACTCTATCTTCTTCGTTCTCTATACATTCACGGCTACATTACGTTCCTGTGCCCTGGAAATATATACCGGAGGTAGTCATTTCAATGTACTATCAAAAATTTAACTTCTATAGAAAGTTCCATCATCAATGATGATGCTAATTCGTGGTCAGTATTTCCATATTAAAAACACATAAGTTAACAATACTCAAAAACGTGAGAAGATACTAAAATAAAATCAATGATGAACATTACCAAGTAAAACAATATTACACTAGGGTGATAGCTATGACTAACATGTGCAATGATATTATGGCAAACTCTCAATATTATAAAGCACGTTTATATAACACAGCCCTACCAAAAAAAAAAAAAATTTTGTTGGTGCCAAACACTTTACTCTTGATTGTACATAAATGAGGCCTGCTCAATCCAAATATCACATTTACTTGTCTGTAGCAGCTCTAGTTTTTGAGATACAAACATTTGTGTATTTCATTAATACAGGGTGACCCAAAAAAAAAAACGGGCCCGTGCGCGCACTTATTGTGCGCGCGCGGGCCCGTTTTTTGGGTCACCCTGTATTATTACAATATTTTCTATATAAGGCTATGTAAAAAAAACAATTGCTGTCTAGAACTTTACAAAAGAAAACTGCTTGTTTACTCTCAGTTTCAGTTATCCAAGAATCTTCCCAGAATTGCCTGTTTTTAGATTTTAAGCCACTGCATGCATGTTAGTATGCTACTTATTTTATTACACTTCTAACAGAGAATGGCATCATCTTCAAGAAGAGCATGTCTTCTTTCACCGCATTTATTTTGTTATATTTGTGGAGAGTACACTTTCAAAGAAGAACATAGGAAGCATATTACTGTTTTTGTGAAAAAGGCATACTTTGCTTACTTTAAAGTAAAACTAGATGACCAGTACAAGTCTTGGGCTCTGTTGCGTGGCGGTTTGCTCTGAACAATGTTCCATGTGATATGAATAAAACAATTATAAATTTCTGGCCATTGTTTTTTCATTGATGTGTTAGTTTTTTTTGTTCAGTGATAGTGCATCGTGCCTTCGATGGAAGATTAAGCGAATGCGGGGGTGGAAGATTCCGAACAATAATTGAACCTTGGAATACGATTGATTTGATAAGTCATTTCATTGAGTCCGTACATTTAATCCACAGTTGTACACACAGGATGATCATTTCAATAGGGGTAGAGCATAAGTCCATATAAGTCATGCATAAATTAATCAATAACGTAGACTGCTGGTTTATGTGTCAATGTCCGTTTAAGGATACAATGCAGTATTGTCGTCAGAACATCACAGCTATATGCACGCGCAGCTAGACATGGCTACCTGCCGACAGTGAGACTGCGAGTCTGAATATTTCATATGAATTTGACGATTATTCTTCTCCTTCTGAGAATTCTAGTTAAATACTAACCTCCATAAATTTCCCTCTCATATAGAGTTCTAGGACTGACCCTGGTCCATCAAAAAATGCATATATAAATGGCTATATCATGCCATTGAATTGGAAGGTTAGAAAAATGCAGCTATTCAGCTTGGCGGTCAAGTAACAAAGGGTAGCGTTTCTTAGTTACCGACTGTGTCCTAAACAACGCTATACACGTCATGATCGATCGTGTATGGAGCGTTCAGTAATTGAAACATCTATCGCAATATATTAAATGCCTTAACCTTTTACAATTGCACGTCTGATAACCTTTAGCAGACGGCGTTAATATCATATACCGTAACAATTCCCTGTATACCCGGAAAAAAAAATCGATAGATTTTTTTTCAAGATCTATCCGACTTAACAATTTTTCAAAAAAAATTTAACACAATTGTGACATATGGCCGACGATGTTCTGAGTAGAACCGTGTCGCGGTCATGTCAACCAACTATTTGTCATAGTCATCTAACATTAATCACATGATATATCAATTATACATATTATTATATCAACTAAATAAAATGTCCAATGTTAATAGTGAATGATAGAATTAAATGAAAGTAAGGTCTGTCGTATTAGTATGTCATATAGGAATTAATTTGACTAATTAAAATTAAATTAATGAATTAAACTAAGAGATAAATTATTAAGATTCTAATGTAACGCGATGTTATGAGAGAAAAAAAAAAAAAAAAAATAAGTGAGAAGAAATAGAAAGAAATTCGAATATAAGTTTAACTTAATTGTGTGTGTTAAGTGTTAGTGAATAATAACTATCTAATTTAACTAACTAAATAATGTATAGGTACATTAAAAAAAAATATTAATCTAATACTTGTGTGAGATTTATTTTCTCTTTTCATAATTTTTTCTTTTTATATTTCGTTCTTTTTTTTTTTTTTTGTTCTCTTCATTTCATTTTTTTCTCACATTTCATTTTATTGATAATAATTCAATTAAGAAGTTAAGTTAACTAATTAATTAGTATAGGATATGATGATCCATCCGTAGTCTTGATCCTGATGAATTCTTTTAGGCAAAAATGTTCAAACGTTTACGTTGGAAAGAAATGTCATTTATCACAGCATCCAAGAATTAAGTGCACATAGGACAATAAGTTCGACTTGTCGTCAGATATTGTTCCATGATTGTTCAACGAATATTCATATATCGTGTATGGACGTTAGACGAAGTTTGAATGTCAATCTGTATACCTTGATTGTCTTTAGTTCCATTCTGTGATGCATATAGTGTTTATAAAGTTTAAATTGAAGGCAAGGTTAGTTCCTTTATAGTTGATATGTTTTAGGAATGTTAATGTTGATTATTCGTCGTCAATAGGATTACGTGACAACGCATCAGCCACAATGTTTTCAGTGCCAGGAATATGTTCAATGGAGAATTCAAATGGCTGTAGGATGATTGAATATCTGGCGAGTTTCTGGCTTTTATGATTAGATCGACGCAAGGATGCTACAGCACGTTGGTCCGTCTGTATGGTGAAGGGAGCACCAAGCAGGAACTTTTCGAGTTTAGTTATTGCCCATATCACAGATAAAAGTTCCTTGTCGACTGTTGAATACTTTGTTTCTGCAGGCTTTAGCTTTCTTGAAATGTATAAGGTAGGATGTAGAATGCCATCATGGTTCTGGAGCAGGCATGCACCAATGCCGTAGTTACTAGCATCTGTTCGTAAGAAAAATCTTTTGGAAGCATCGGGAAGTCTTAAAATTGGTTCATGCGAGAACAAATTTATAATTTTGTTGAAAGTTTCATTGCATGTACCAGTCCATGTCACCTTCACCGGCATGTCTTTTTTTAACAATGAAGACAATACAGCCGTGATGGATGACAAGTTTGGTATGAATCTACTGTAATATTGAACAAGTCCTAACAAACTCCTGACCTGTTTCTTCGTCTGAGGAACTGCTATGTTTAGAATTTTGGAGACTGTACTAGGTAACGTTCGGATATATCCCGATCCAATGATATGTCCCAAAAAGGTTATCTCATTACACGCAATTTGCACCTTTGTAGGTTTAGCAGTTAGATGATAATTCCTTAGAGTGTCGAAAACATATCTAAGTCCCGAAACATGTTCCTCAAACGACGAACTAAACAAGCATATGTCGTCAATATATGTAATAACGTCTGGTCTACCTGATAAAATTTGTCGCATCAGGCGAATGAAGATAGCTGGCGCATTAACAAGCCCAAAAGGCATCACATTCCACTGGTATAGACCTTGTGGAGTGGAAAATGCGGTGTAGTACTTAGCCTTTTCGGTCAGTGGTATCTGCCAATAACCTTTAGTTAAGTCTATCTTACTAAATATAGTTGCGTTGGATAGACGTGGCAGTAAGTCGTCGATAAGTGGATGTGGTTCGCTGTCAACTATAGTCTTAGCATTTAATTTTCTATAATCAACACATAGTCTGATGTTATTGTCCTTCTTCCGGACAATCCCTAATGGAGAAGAGAATGGCGAATTACTAGTCTCAATGATTCACAGAGACAACATCTGTTCAAGTTCCTTAGTAGTTTTAGCAAGGAAATGTAAAGGAACAGAATAGGGATGTACACGAATAGGTGTATCATCATTGAGAGTAATGTCATGACTGATAGCCGATGTGCGACCCGGGACGTCGGTCAATACATCTGGATAAGATTGTAATAGATTAGCAATCTGTAGACGCTGTTGCGGTGTAACCGTTGAAGAGATGGTTACATCCCGCCAAGATTCAGTAGGTTGAACTACTGGTACCGGTAACGGTAACTGTACCTCAGGAAAAGAAGATTCTTCTTCCTGGATGACAGATAAGTTAGCATAATAACAAGTAGATACTGTGTTGTCATCTAGTTCATGAAAAATTGACTGTAAGTGTTCAGGACGTGTATGAAATTGCTTGAGCATGTTAATATGAAATATCTTTTTGTGTCCCTTGATATCTAAGAAGTAATCAACGTCGGAAATTTTATCAATGACTTTGTAAGGACCATTCCAAGATATCAATAATTTATTGTTATTGTGAGGAAGTAACACATAAGCCTCGTCACCTGGGAATAATTGGCGTAATCGTCGAGACCTATTTTGTAGAGATCGAGCCTTAGCTTTTGCAGCCTCAGAAGAAGCTGTTGCCAACTGGCAAGACTCAATAATGTTCTTCCGAAGATTAATCACGTACTCGTAAGATGACTGAGTGTCCTGAGTCATCTCCGCGTCAATTAATAAGTCTTTTATTAGTCCCATAGGACCTCTTGGGGGAGCACCAAAAACTAATTCAAAGGGAGAGAAGCCAGTTTGTTCATGCGGTACCTCCCGATAAGCAAATAGAACAGCTGGGAGTGCTCTGTCCCAGTCATGAGGGTGCTTAGCAGTAACCTTATGTAGTAGTTGTTTAAGTGTACGGTTAAGTCTTTCAACCGCACCATTACTCATCGGATGATAAATACTACTTAAATTCCTATCAATGTTCCAAGTTTTCATGACTTCCTTCATGGTGTCAGATATAAACTGTGACCCATGGTCTGATAAAAGTTTTCTAGGAAACCCTATTCTAGAAAAGATGAGATGTAGTGCATCAGCTACATCTGTGGTAGTGGTGGTCTTTAATGGGATGGCTTCTGGCCATCGTGTGCACAAATCAATGCACGTAAGGACGAATCTATGTCCTCTGGCCGATGGTAGCAATGGACCAATAATATCTATTGCCATCTTGTCAAACGGTCTTACTGAGATATCGCAAGCCTGAATAGGCGCCGTGTGAAAAGCTCCACGTGCTTTCACTTCTTGGCATGTAGTACAGGAACGTACATACTGCGAGATATCTCTTGACACTCCTGGCCAAAAGAATGAAGACAGTACTCGAGATCGTGTTCGAGTATATCCCATATGTCCAGCACAATGTGAGTCATGTGCATGTTGAAGAATGTACCGTCTAAAAGTATATGGGACCATAACTTGTTGTTTCATTTGTGATTTGTCATTAAAACATCTAATCAATATGTCATTTTTAATAACAAAACAATGTTTGTTATTATTACCTGAGGATAGATTGTCAACTTTATCAACCAGCTTAAAAAATTTTTTTAAAGATTTATCCTCTTTTTGTTTGGTTGCAAATGTTTCCCTGTCAATAGGTGAATTGACTACAAATTCCTCTTGGTTGTCTGCATCCATTTTATTATCATCAACTTTCTCCATGAGTTGAGTCTGCGCTCTAGTCGTCACGGCGTTTCCAGTGCATAGGTTATGTTTCTCCCATTCTATAATCTCATCTGGAGTACAATCTTTACTGCCGTGTATACGACCAACCATCAGATCAGCTATAGGCTTTTTTAGCATACATACTTTTACGTTCCCTGTGAAAAAAGGTGTGTTAACATGAATAATAGCTGTGGGGTAAAACTCAATAGTTCCCCCAAAAGTCATGCAACGGACATATTCCCCCGTTGCACAGCTAGGATGTACCAGCGACTGTCGTACACCAATCGTTGTGGATCCTGAATCCCTCAGCACTGAGACGACGGATCCATTAACTAATCCCCTGTTAAAAATTAGTAGGCCTGTTCCATCGTTGACTGCAAGACCTACCTCTGGTGTAATATGTCCGCAGTTAAGCACTGTTTCTTTCGCCTTCTGAAAAAATAAGATTGCATTGTTGGCAACTATTTGCCACATTATAATTAATAGCAAAACATGCAGCAGAAGACTGTGTTGTATTATTGTCAAGTGGGACCTGAGCTATAGGGGTAGTATTATTTGTAACTGCTGCCCCTGTATTATGGTTGTAATGAGATGATCCCCGAGAATGAGATCGATTCCGAGTATAATTGTTAGAATTATCTCGTCGTCCTCTATAGTAACTATTATCTCGATGTCTCGAGCCATGATTATTACCATTCCAGTTACTATTATTATTGGGAGTATGTGATCGATTATAATGAGTGTTATGTTGACCATTGTGGTAGTTTGTTTGAGGTGAATAATTTCTATCTCGTGATCTACCTCTGTTGAACTCATTTTTATTGTTGAAATCATTATTATATCCCTTCTGAAAGTGAACATTGTGATTTCTTTGGAACCTGCTTCTGTCTACACTGTGATGTCTTTGTTTGTTATTATGATTGTAGGCCATATTAGACGCCACAGGTAGAGGTTCTCTTAATGAGGAGTTAGAAATGGTTGCATTCGGATGTGCCGAACAGTAGTTTAAAGAAATTTTTTCTAAATCGTTCATAGTACCTGGTTTACGCTCCTGCAAATATGCAAAAAATGGCTGGCTAACCGAAGATAATACCTTATCCCGTAGTAGTAAATCAACTAATTTGTCGTATGATTTGTTGACTTCTGCCAGTTCAACCCATCTATTAAATGTATTGCGTATATTCGCAATGAATCCTGCAAAATCTTTTGGAGATTCAGGTAAAATTCCCTTAAATTTCAACCTACAGTGTTCCTCGTCCAGGTGAAACCTTCGTAAAAGCAAGGACTTAATAGCACCGTAGTTATTTGCTATTGATGGGTCAGCATTTTGAGAAGCCGTCAATGGTTCTCCAACCAAGAATTCATTTAACTTGAGTACCCATGACTCTTCAGGCAAATGGTTTGTTTTGCAAGTCTGTTCAAAACGTGACAGGAACGATGAAAGGTCGTCCACGTTCAAGTTGAGAGTGGGTAATTTAAAGTTGTAGAAATGTTTAGTTTGGCTGGATGATGATCCATTTTGTACGTTATTATTCTGGTTTGCATCAGCACTTTGTGCTTGTAATTTTGCTGTCTCCAATTTAATACGCGCCAATTCCATTTCTTGTTGTAAAATAATTTCCTCTCGTTTCAATTTATTCTCTTCTTCCTGTTGAGCAATTTCTCTTAATCTATTTTCCTTGGCAATTTGCTTCATCTCACGTTCCTCTTCCTCTTTCTTTAATGCAGCCTTTTGTTCTGCTTCTTTTCTTTCATATTTTTCCAGTTCTGCCTCAGCAAACTGACGAAGTTCTTGAGATTTATAACCATATTCCCGACCAATTTTAACGAAATGGTCTATAGTAAGCATTTTGACTTTTATCTGTAAGTAATTATTGATAATTACTGATTAAAATAGTCAATAGTAGCTTCAGAGTAATTATTATACTTACTCAACTTAGAAATATTCAATATAAATAATCACAATAGTACTGAACTCTAATGTCTAAGTTCAACTAATAGACAATATTTTGTAATAATATTGTATCTAAATAATACTATATCATAAATAGTTATGATATCTGTTAACTATTATGTAATTACTTCACACAATTAATCTCAATATCCAATAATGTTGGGTATGATTCCTAGTAATTATATTGTTCAATGTACTAAGTCACTCTCTTAGTACCAGAAAAGTATATTAAATAATATACAATGGGTCTATTACCTCAAAGGTAGCTATAAGATTATTTTATTTTGTCAATATATATATTATATTATTATGCCCTAGGCATCTATTATAAATTGTAGTGCTACTTTCTTGGACTATCACTGCATAATTATGCAATGTCCCATATTAACCCTAAATATCAGAAAAAATTAATTAAATTAAATTACAAGGGTATTATTGCATATAATATCATATTATTAATGTAGTATTAATATATATCATGAGGACAAACAAAACAATGATGCAACTAAAGGGTACAAACAATGTTAAGACGCAAACAAGACATTTTCACAATTAAAAATGAATTTATGAACTAAATAAAACAAGCGGAAATGTCACAAGCCAAATGAAGGGTCAAGGTCTGACCCGAGGTCAACTTAATATTCAAAGTACACAAAAAAAAAAAAATGACTGCAAAAAATGATGACATCACAGGACTCATAACGGACGAAAATTTAACAATCATCAAATAAATGATAGTAAGAGGAGACTGGACGAAATAGTTAACAAACATGATACAAAACTAAAAAAAATTGTTAACTGAGTACGAATAAAATACGCCAGTTATCTACAGAACGGTACAGCTAACACAAATCGTCAAACGACAGCAGATTTGGACAGACAGTCCAACGGCAAACCTCAATGGGGCTTCCAAAAGTGTAATCGTTTAACTGCCCTAAGAAACGACCGAAATCAATTCAGGCATCGTGAGAGCCACAGAATCTTATTTCGGTTCATCCTCCCTACCTCCCACGAATTAACAACACATTAAGACAACAAAAAGTACATTAAACATAGGTAAAAACATGCCGATGTAGGCAGAGGGCATGGACTTAGTAGCACTGTTTGGAATAACAACAGTTAAACACCTAGACTTATCTTTTCCGTTGCTTAGATCAGTGCTAGAGGTCGTCAACAGCTAGGCCTGTGCCTTTGACTGTCTGCTCCTGATGGGCAGGCAACGGTAGTCCATCTTGTGCATCTTGATCAATTTGAAACGAACTAGAGAGGCGTTGAAAATATGTCTTCTTCACTGCGACAATGCAACAGTGACGTCATGTTGCTATTCATGATCACGTGCGTCACGTCAGCTTCGTAATGATCATGTGATCGAAACTTGATCGTAAATATTTCATTCGAAAGTCATCAGTGATAGTGCATCGTGCCTTCGATGGAAGATTAAGCGAATGCGGGGGTGGAAGATTCCGAACAATAATTGAACCTTGGAATACGATTGATTTGATAAGTCATTTCATTGAGTCCGTACATTTAATCCACAGTTGTACACACAGGATGATCATTTCAATAGGGGTAGAGCATAAGTCCATATAAGTCATGCATAAATTAATCAATAACGTAGACTGCTGGTTTATGTGTCAATGTCCGTTTAAGGATACAATGCAGTATTGTCGTCAGAACATCACAGCTATATGCACGCGCAGCTAGACATGGCTACCTGCCGACAGTGAGACTGCGAGTCTGAATATTTCATATGAATTTGACGATTATTCTTCTCCTTCTGAGAATTCTAGTTAAATACTAACCTCCATAAATTTCCCTCTCATATAGAGTTCTAGGACTGACCCTGGTCCATCAAAAAATGCATATATAAATGGCTATATCATGCCATTGAATTGGAAGGTTAGAAAAAAAACGCAGCTATTCAGCTTGGCGGTCAAGTAACAAAGGGTAGCGTTTCTTAGTTACCGACTGTGTCCTAAACAACGCTATACACGTCATGATCGATCGTGTATGGAGCGTTCAGTAATTGAAACATCTATCGCAATATATTAAATGCCTTAACCTTTTACAATTGCACGTCTGATAACCTTTAGCAGACGGCGTTAATATCATATACCGTAACAGGCTCCTCATATTGTTTGCAAAACATGTGTTGAACACCTGTGACAGTGGACTTGTGGGAAAAGAAAATGTTTAAAATTTGGAATTCCAATGGTTTGGAGAGAGCCCAAGAACCACTATGATGACTGTTATTTCTGTGTTGTGAATATTAAGGGAATTAATGGGAAAAATCACAAAAAGTGGAAATATCCAGATTTAGATTCTGCTAAGGGTGGAATATACCTCGATATGTACAGTTGAGGGAGCTTGTGGGGCTGTTCCATGTACGACTAACGTGGGGGTGTGATAATTTCTGTTTCGATTATCAGTTAATTCTAAATGGGGTCCGCTATAGTGGTTGGATCCGTTGGGGTTTTTAATTATCCTTAGTAGTATTCATGTCTGTCATCTGGACATGCACAACTGAAGTATTCTTAGTATCTGCCATTTTGTTCGTTTTATAGTATCATTTATTAAAAGATTTGTTGGGAGCCATGCTGGTGTAATGGTTACAACGTTGCGCTGGCGACCAGGTATTCAAGGTTCAAGCCCGGGCGTCAGCATTTGAAGCAGTGTCACCGACCGGGATTTTCACTGAATACCTGAACAGCTCCTGAGATAAACCCTCTGTGGATGTGAAGGAGCGAAGCTCCTGACCGGATTGGAAGAAAAGTCCACAGGCTCCCCAGCCTCGCAATGACATGTCATTGGGCCGAAGGGCTGAAAGCGCATGTGCCGGTGGTTAAGGAAAAAAAAAGATCTGTTATACCTGACTTGGTAAATCCTCGTAATTTATATCATCATCATAACCTTCCACTCCCAAAGGAGCATAGCCTTCAACAAACACATGCTAAGTCCGCCTGTCACGTTCCATCATCTCAAGTTCCTTCCACGTTCTCCTTATCATTTTCATCTCTGTTTCCAGCTCTCTTCTCCATGTGCTTCTTGGTCTACCTCTGCTCTCTTGCCCTGGGGGTTCCAGAACAAGGACTGCCTTGTAATGCTATCAACAGGTTTTCTCAGTGTGTGTTCTATCCATCGCCATCGTCTTCTTCTCATCTCTTGTTCCACTGGCACTAGTCTAGTTCCTGTCATCAGTTCCACGTTGGTAACCTAGTAATACCATTTTAATCCCTCTATTCTACGCAAGCACCCATTTATGAAAGTCTGTAGCTTTTTGGTTGTTGTTTTTGTTGTTCTCCATGTCTCAGAGCCATACAATAGGACTGACTTCACATTTGAGTTGAAGATTCTTATTTTCGTGTTGGATCCGATTTCTCTTGATCTCCATATATTTCCCAATGCAATGAAAGCTCCTCTTGCTTTTTGTAATCTTATTTTGACATCACTGTCTGTCCCTCCAACTTTGTCTATATTGCTGCTAAGATATGTGTACGATTCTACATCTTGTATTGGTGCTTCTTCAAGTTCAACCCTGTTTTCATTACCTGCATTTATTCTCATTATCTTTGTCTTTTCCCTGTGTATTTTCAGACCCAATTGCCGTGACCTCTCATCGAGTGTTTTCAATTTGTCCTGCATCTGATTACGGTTATGGGACAGAATAGCCAAGTCATCAGCAAAATCCAGATCACCCAACTGCTTAGTCAGAGTCCACTGGATTCCATTTCTGTTGTGTCTTGTTGATGTTCTCATAACCCAGTCTATTGCTAATAAGAAAAGAAATGGAGACAGGAGGCATCCCTGTCGCACTCCTGTTCTTATCCCAAATGGTTGTATAAGCTGTCCTTCATGAAGAACTCTGCATGTCATGTCTTCATAGGTTTTCTTTATTAAATTAATGATCTTCAGGGGAACTCCATAATGCCTCATCAATTTCCAGTGTGATTCTCTGTCTACACTGTCAAATGCCTTTTCGTAGTCCACAAATCCGATGTATAATGGTGAATTCCAATCCAGACTTTGTTCAGCTATTATTCTCAAAGTGGCTATCTGATCTGTGCAAGATCTGTTTTGTCGAAAACCTGCTTGTTCATCTTTCAGTTTCTTGTCTATGGACTCTTTTAATCTCTCAAGGATAATCCTATTTAATACTTCTTCTGGCACTGATAGCAACATTATTCCTCTATAATTTGTGCACTCTTGTAAATTTCCTTTCTTAGGCAACTTAACCAGATATCCTTCCTTCCATTCTGCTGGTATCTCTTCCTTTTCCCAGAATTTACCAAGTAATTTATATAACATCTCTGTAGCCGTGTTGATATCTGTTTTAATGGCCTCTGCTGGAATGACAGACGCTTTTCCATCTCTTAGAAGCTTTATGGCTTTCTTTATTTCTTCCTTCGTTGGTCTTTCACCGTTAATTTGTAGCTCTTCTTTTGCTGGCTGGATGTCCGGGGTGTTTTGTGGAGCTGGTCTATTGAGAAGGTCCTCAAAATATTCTGTCCACCTCTTCATTTGCTCTTGTATATTGCTGAGCAGTTTTCCATTCTTGTCTTTTATGAGGCAACTTGTTTGCTTGTATTTCCCTGTCAGCTTCTTTGTGCTGTTATACAGTTCTCTCATATTTCCTTTAGCTGCAGCATCTTCTGCATCTCTTGCCAACTCCTCAATATACTTCCTCCTGTCTCTTTTGATACTTCTTTTAACTTCTTTGTTTGCTTCTGTGTACACTTCTTGAGCCTTGGCTTTGGAACTTCTCGTTTTGCTTGTGTTTAAATCTGCTGTCTTGTTTTTTTCTGTCTTTTATCTTATTGATGGTTTCTGTTGTTATCCATGCATTTTGTTGCTGTTCTCTTTTCCCCAGTATTTCTTCACATGTCTCATTCCATACCGTTTTGATTTGCTGCCAATAGTCTTCTGTATTCTCTACATCTTCCAGCTGTTGGAGCACTTGGAATTTGTTGGATATTGTGACCGCAAATTTGTCTCTTGTTTCTTGATTTCTTAGATGTCCTACATTAAATTGTTGTCTATAATTATGCATTCTTGCATATCTCTTGAGTTTCATTTTTACTTTGGCTATCAGAAGGTGGTGATCTGATGCCACATCTGCTCCTCTATACACCTTTACATCCTGCAATGATAATCTAAACTTCTTGTTTATGCATATATGATCAATCTGATTTTCTGTTCTGTGGTCTGGTGATATCCATGTTGCCTTGTGTATTCTCTTATGTGGAAACATGCTTCCTCCTATAGCCAGTTGATTTGAAGCACAGAAGTTTGAGAATAGCTCCCCATTTTCATCCATTATTCCTAGCCCCTGTTTTCCTATGACTTCTTCAAAGCCGGTGTTGACTGTACCTATCTTTGCATTCATGTCACCCATCAAAATTATGATGTCTCTTCTTTTTACTTTTCCCATAATTTCCTGCAGTCTAGTATAAAATGCTTCTTTCACAGACTCTTCTCTGTCATTAGTTGGTGCATAACATTGGATGACATTTACATTTATTTTCTTTTTAGCTGTTTTAAAAGTAGCTGTTATTATTCTGGGTCCAATAGCTTCCCATTCAATGAGTGCTTTATGTGCTTCTTCAGATAAAATAAGAGCTACCCTTCACTGTGGTGTGAACTTTCGTCTTTATGTCCTGAGGACAGCACCAATTCACCTGTGATGAGTTTCTTCCTGTCTATCCCCTTCTACTTTGTTTCACACAGTCCCAGAACCTCGATTTTATATTCCCTCATCTCTGCTGCTACTTGTGCCACTTTCCCTTGTTCGTTTAATGTCCGAACATTCCAGGTGCCAAATCTGGAAGTTCTCCTAGAAGAAAGAAGGTTAGTCAGTAACACAGACTCCTTTCGGCTTTCTCTGTGTTGCATCATAAGCATCCCTGCGAGAGGACCTTCCCCTGTCTTGGATGGCTGTGTTTTATTTTCCTTAATTGACTTGTCCATATTTGTTGAAGTTTTTTGTGGTTTACAATTTTTTACAGGATGGGGTAACCGGCCCCATGCCCAACCCTCCTTAGTCGCTTTCTACAACATGCTTGGCAGGGAACAGTGTTACTATTCTTTGCTCCCCTTTCGGGCCCCGGTAACACACGTAATTTATATACAATCTAATAAATAACCGATCATGTTCGCATGTTATTGACAATATTAATGCTTTGATGCTGTAAACGTCAAAGTTCTTTGGCATATTTATGATTGTAGATCGATATATAGATATTACTAAAAGAAATGACAAGCTCTAAGTGGTGCGAAACATCATTAGGGAATTTTTCATGTTTCTTTTCTCGGATTATTCACAGATAATACAGCTTTATAAAAGTTTGAAACTGACGATATGCAATTTATACATGACGTTATATGTTTTTGTCTGTTTGTATCACCGCAAGGCTTGCCCTAGCATTATTCGTGCTATGGTTAGAGTGAGATAAACAGTTAGGACAGCTCACAAAGAAAATAATGAATGAGAATAATAAAAAATTGCTAACTGACAACAGTTCAGAATATCGGCTCACGTTAACTAAAAGTGAGTGATCATAGAGATGTAAATAGAATATTCGTGAACAGGTTAGCTCGACCAATAAATTTAAGGGAAAGATTTGGGTCAGCGAATCAGAGAAGTAGCGAGAAAAACACACCACACAAAAATGACCAGAAGATCTCAAGCAGATGGCAGACAAGATATACGTCTGTGGTTTACAGACAGAGTTTCATATGAGTACATACCTATGTACAGCCAGTGTTATTCGATTAGGAAAATAGTTATAGATTCTGTGGTTCACAGAGAGTGTATTTCAAAAGGAGATAAGCGATTATGCTGTATTGTAAGTATTGGATTGCGATTATATTTTGCACGAGGTAGAATTTTGTTTACAGGAGAGTTTTGCAGAAGCACGATTTTGACAAGTCGCTATGAGAACTTTACGACTATTTGTCCAGAAATAGATGGTTTTGAATATATAACGACTAGGCCTAAAGTAACGAAAGGCTGTGAAAAATAAGAAGAAAACTACAGATATCATTGAGGAGCAGTGTTGAATAAAGTTTAAGCTGTCAAGAAATACACACGACTTTTAACAGAAAGTGAGTGTCGACTTCTATATGATAATCGCAAATATGCTCTCTCATGTAAGTATCTAAATGGTGAACTTATATTTATTATGCATGAGATGAATTTTGTTTCTAGGAACGGTCATAGAGACAGGACTGACCAGTTCATCGAGGAAAATATATAAGTACATATATAATAAGTATGGAATGCTAATAAGGAGCATAGGTACCACGAGTAAACAGTTACAGATTTGTGAAGACCAAGAAAGTCTACTGGAGATGATAATATGTAAAAGAGGAATATGTAAGTTCACGAGACATAGAGCTCATGCATGAAGTATCTCTGATGTATAAAGACCCAGTTAATGATTATATGCGAGCTCTATCCTTTGAATGACTCATCATACGTGTTGCATTATTATGGAATTAAAAGTTTTGAAGGATTAGAATGGATTTGATTTCATCTTTGAGAGTTCCTGAATGTAGGCCATGTTTATTAATACTACCACTATACGAGAAGTCACTACAACATCGAAGAAGGAACTGAACAAACCGGGAATAGGAAAGGAAAATAATATCATCCAAGAATCGACATCTCTGGTGGAGTTGGCCAGTAAAAAATGATATATTAACTAATGACTTGGAAGATAAATAGAAAAGATAAAGAGTAAGATGAATAACATATCAGTCCCAGCCCGGTCACATTCGCTTGTCTCTCTTCCCCCCTCTTTCTCTCTCTCTCGCGCTCTCTCTCTCTGTCTCTCTCAGTCTCTGTATGCGTTTGTAATTTACAACAATGAATTTACAAACAATAAAGAATGTTTGTCTGTCTGTTTGTCATCTCTCTCTCTTTCTCTCTCTCTCTCTCTCTCTCTCTCTCTCTCTCTCTCTCTCTCTCTCTCTCTCTCTCTCTCTCTTCCCATGTCCCTGTTACTTTGTGCATGCGTTTGTGATTTACTAACAATGAATTTACATATTTGTTTGGTTGCTTACCTCTCTCTTTCCCTGTCTCTCTCACTCTCTGTATGCGTCAGTGACTTATTAACAATGAATTAACACACGATACTGATATATGCCCTTTTTGCTTGTCTCTATCTTTCTCTCCCAGTGTCTCTCTCACTCTCTACATGCGTCTGTGACTTACTAGCAAAGAATTTACACCCGACATGAACTGATGTTTGTCTGTTTGCTTCTATCTCTCCCAGTCTCTCTCACTCTCTGCATCCGTCTCTGACATATTAACAATGAATTTACAACCGACATGAACTGATGTTTATCCGTCGACCTGTTTCAGTATGTATATGTATGTATGACTCATTAGCAATCACACTCACATAGAGCTTTACCATTTTATATTTAAGTAATGTGAATTATCAGTTAACCCCCAGTAGTTGTTAACGAGACTGGCATCCTAATATCACGTAAAACAAATTACCACATGGACCACAAGATCGTGTGAATGCCTGAAGCAGGCTTCCTGTAGGTGGAGCAGCTGCTGTGGTGACTTCTTGCTCCATAAAGGGCGCACACAGGGAAATGATGATGATGTTTCAGTATAAGAATCGTAACATTCACTTCAATATTGACATTTTAATAGGACAGAGAAACAAATGAACTTTGAAAGCTGAAATATATATGTTGTATACGTAATGTTTCGGTTTTAGTTGTGTCATTCTATGGTGTTCGGATGTATTTAGTTCACATTTCTAATGAAAAGTTACGTAATAAAACGAATTAGCTTAATTTATTATTTTATGTTTTAACACCTGGTTTTATAGTTTCCGTGGGACTGAAGAAAAAAGAAAAAAATAACTCTATCTCGGCATCAGACATGTCGTACTAGACGAATAATATGAGGTTGTGGAAGGGGTTGGCAACCTCTTCTTGTAAAACTAATTGCCACAGAAATCACTGCTGCAAGAGAATGTGAATCCTTGGTGAAGGCTTCCTGCAGGAGAATATGCTTCAATGGTGGACGTATGCTCAGTAAGGAGCACAAAAAGAAAGAAGTAGAAGAACCAGATTTTACACAACAATTCATTTCCATTAACATCTTTGACGGAAATGGCATCCATACTTTAGTCCACTGATGTAATACTTGTCTTGTCTTTGATTCACCATCGCTGAGCGTTAGCTCTTGGTGATTTTGATGACGTAATGTGAAACTGCGCGGTTCTGATTACCGTAGTTGTTCAGGACTATGAGAATAGGGTGTTTTTAAAGGTTGGATTTTTTGTAAAGTGGAGTTATGTCATCTCTTGTAATGCTGAGCAAAGCAACAGGTGGCTTTTCAATTTTTTATGTGGGATGGATTACAACGTTCTCGTACATAAAAGTGGTGTCTTCTAATTTGGTGTCTGTTGGTCTGCCGGAACTCTCAGTCATAGAAAGTCTCTCGTTTGGTAAACTGTACCCATCGGTAGCTGCATTTGAAATAAAATAGTATAGTTTTCAATTATATGTCAGGATAAAATGCATACGTCTTAATTATCTACTTATGTCAGTATACCTTGTATGCCATCAAACGTTTTTCAAGTCTTCTACAACGTTCTTTACTTTGGTTATACGAGGGACGGTCAAAAAGTAATGCCTCGTAATTTTTAATTTCATTCAATAGGCAAGAAAACAGACAAAATTCACATTGAAATGTAGCCCCAAGTCTGAACTTCAAAAATGTATTTCTCAATGTAGTCTCCGTTATTTGTTACATTTTTTTTCCATCTTCTCACACGGGCATGTATCCCCGCACGGTAAAAATTTGTGTCCTTTTTCATTAACCACTGACGTACGGCGCGTTTAAGGGTCTCGGTGTCCTCAAAGTGATGTCCGCGAAGATCTTCTTTCAGTGGTCCAAACAGATGGAAGTCAGAAGGTGCAAGATTGGGACAGTAAGGGGGATGTGGTAATAATGTCCAGCCAATATCTGCAATCGCATCAATGGTGCGTTTAGCGGTGTGTGGCGTGGCATTATCGTGCAACAGTAGTGCAGTTCTCTGATCTTTTAATGGGTAAAATCGCCGAAAACGACCTCTAAGCTTCTTCAAAGTTTCACTGTAACGGTCTGCATTCACCGTGTTTCCCTGTTCCAAGAAGTCGAGAAGAATCACACCCTTCTCATCCCAAAACACGGAGGCCATAACTTTCCTTACAGATGGTGAACTTTTGAACTTCTTTCTTGTCGGCGATGTTGTGTGATGCCATTCCATTGACTGCCTCTTGGATTCTGGTTAAAAAAAATGAACCCAAGTCTCATCACCTGTCACAATATTCGATACAAACTCTTCTCCTTCAGTTTCGTAACGGTGCAGGAGGTTGATGACTATGATTTTCCTTGTTTCTTTATGTCTGTCTGTCAACATTCTATGACATAACGTTGTTTTAACCGAACGTCTTTGGCAGCCATTTTTAAACTGTTACAGTGGTGCCACTTGTTACTGAAACAGGTTGGTAATGCTATACAATAAAGAAGAGTGTTTGAGGAATCCTGCTAAATTTACAAATTGCACACCGATGCAGTATTTACATACATAAAAAATAGGAGCCATTACTTTTTGACCTTCCATCGTAGTTGTACCATTTTTGCCTAACATTTATGTCTACTGACGTTCTCCTTGTTTGCAGATATTACCTGGTAAGTTTCTATTTATTTGATGGATCTCTGGCAGATATTTTCTACTGGATGAAGAAGCCATTTTTAACACAGATGCATCAAAAACGCAACGCCAAGTTAACATCTATGGCAGCAATACCTTGATCACATAAGTCACGAGCTCAGACACCTATGCAGTTTGTCCACAGATGATAGTAAAGTTGGCAGTAAGTGGACATATTTGTGAAAAGGCATATGAAGTCGCTAACAGACTAACTCCACTGCCCAGGGACGTGTACATCTAGCTACATGGAGATACAGCGACTGCTGATGAATAACACTTTTATACCAACTCTTTGCTGTTAGTCTCAAACGCTAAGCACGGGGGTAAGGATATTAAAATATGTGAGATAACGTGGCCCGGGGTCCGCTATAGGGGGGGGGGGGGGCAACGTTGGACAATCTCTTGGGGACTGGGGGCTGGATTGGAGCCAGGCTAAAGGGGGAACGGCGGATGGGATAATGTGGCGTTCCCTCCTCCAAACATCTACACCTCACGGTAGATAACAATCAATCAATCAATACCCTTTAGCTCCCAGAGGAGCATATTCCTTCAAGAAACACATGCAACGTTTTCATGTCCTGTGCCATCCGCTGAAGTTCTTTCCATGTTTTCCTCATCATTTTCACCTCTGTATCCAGTTCTCTTCTTTATGTGTTTTTTTGGGTCTACCTCTGCCTCTGTTTCCCTGTGGATTCCAGAACAAGGACTGCCTTGTAATGCTATCAACAGGTTTCCTCAATGTGTATCCTATCCAACGCCAGCGTCTTCTTCTCAACTCTTGTTCCACTGGCACTTGTCTGGTTCTTGTCATCAATTCCACATTTGTGACTTTGTCATACCATTTCAGTCCTTCTATTCTACACAATCACCCGTTTATAAAAGTCTGTAGGTTTTTGGTTGTTGTTTTTGTTGCTCTCCATGTCTCAGAGCCATACAATAGGACTGACTTGACATTTGAGTTAAAGATTCTTATTTTCGTGTTGGACTTAATTTCTCTCGTTCTCCATATGTTTCCCAATGCAATGAAAGCTCCTCTTACTTTTTGTATTCTTATTTTGATATCACTAATTATTTCAAGTAAGAGATAACATGTCTGATTAAAGCTGCTGGTGAGATCATAAGAGACAGAAGGAGACAGGAGGAGATTAGGGCCTTGGGAAACAAATAATGCACTATTTAGATATAGGTAAAGGTTCCCGTTACATGCTCATTGAGGCATAGTTGGGGCTACATATAGAGATAAACATTACCTCTCCATATCAGCTACCAACACATGCCTTCAGCAGCAGAAAACTTATGTGGACAAAGTAGGGGAAAGCCCGAGACGTGGGTGGGTAAACAGTGTTTAATTAAAACTGAAGACATCAACAGTACAACACAGACAAAAGCAGGAAACCTCCAAAAATAATGGAAACGAGATCTCTCTCATGGCGCTTAAAGGTGCTAGTAACAGAAACAACTTTTTTGAAATTAATATTGATGCAATAAATGTCTCCCCTGAAATCCAACGGTAAGGTGCTTACTTTAAGTTAGTCTTTTACTACAAGCCATATTTTCTGGTCAAGTATCTTGGTACACATTTGTTTCCTGGTTTCTGAGATATCCCAGGACATTTGTGAAGAACCATAAATACTTATGACAGAAGACAAGGAGACCAGGAGCCACGTGAATAAAAATAAAACCCTAGGCTTGGTAATGTAACGCTACATTAAAAACATTAAAAAAAATATTTTAAACACACGCTTTTAATGCACTTAAAACCCAAAAATAATTTTTCAAGGAGTTTATAGCTTGCAGTCAAAAAATGTAACATCCAATTGATAAATGTAATTTGGATTGTGTCACTTGATTTAGCTATACACTTGTTTGAGTACTCCCATGTTTTACGCATAGAAAAAAAATAAAGCACACCACGTACTCTTGAATTTTTAATTAACTTGGTTATGGCCCCTGATTTGTTAACATTTCGTTACGAAAAACTTTAATTACTCATAATTTCATAATTACAATTTTAAATTATTAAATAACTGACTGACTATTGTATTTTCATCGGGAATACACAACAATGCCAAGTTTCAGAGCTATTGCTCATCTGGAAGTGATTGAAAAAATCGATTGCAAGATTTGAAAGTGACATGAAAGTGACGTGAAAGTGACATACAAGTGAAGTTAAATAAAGTCGTGTAATAATAATTATAAAAAGGAGGCTGTAGGAGAATTTCGAATAAATGTGATAAGAAGGTTGTTCAATTACAGCTACAGTGAGCAAAGAAGGCTTATATTACTCGTATTTGAAGGAACCAGTCCATATTCTTTGTGCTTGTTGTGAGAAAATGAATTATGGAATATTTTGTTTTATAACGGAAAGACTGAAGAAAAATGACATTGAAGGCGACAAAGAGGAATATACAGGGCAGTTTGACACGTGACGTGGAAAGAAAGAAACAAAAGAAATGAGAAACATTACAAAGAGAGAAGGTTGTGGAGAGACATTATCGCCAACCCCTTCTGGAATGGTAATCAAGAAGAAGAAGAAGACGAAGAAGAAGATGATGATAAAGAAGAAGAGATAACCATGTTTAAGCCTTTTTCGAAGAATTTGTCCTGATTCCTTTTATTAATTCAAAATCTGTTCAACCACCTCCTTGCGTCCAATAGTCTCTTTAGCTGATCGTCACCCAGGTTGATATTATTATTGGTTGGCCACTGCAAAAGTAATTCGTGTATTGCAATCTGGATTTGCCTACCATGTTATTACTTCCCTTCAAATGTTAACAGAAATATTAACAGGGGCGATATTAATAATTACTAGGGCATGTTCTTGTCTGTTCTGTCTATGGCCTTTTCCTGTCATAAATAAACTATAGTTGTGTTTCTTCATATGCGATGGTCTCTTCACATACCTACCTCAACTTTAATAAGCCCACTGAGTGTTCTCAGCCAAGTGGCTCATTGCTAAATTGAGATTTTACTGTTTGCTTCGAATCTCAGGTAGCAGGAGTGTACTTTTTCTTCGTGGCTCAAAATGCAAGATGTACCGGTTTTCCACAAATCTGCTTTCATACCTCTGTACTTTTTCAATGTTACATCTTTGCCAGTTGTCGGTAGAAAATATCGTTGGGGATGCGACAACCTTCCATGCAGCGGACAGAGCCAAGCCAACGTTTTATTGTGTTAGCGGTTCTTTATAACTGTTGCTAGTTCACAGAATACTTTATATGGCTCTCTTTCTTAATTATTTCTCCAGTTAGATATGGTATTTTCTTAGGAGAAAAGTCTTTGCCAGATCTAATAGTTTTCAGTTACTACACTTAATAGTACTGAAGTTCCAGGAGCTTTTACCGTGGACAATGTGATTTTACAAAAATTGTTAAACGTCACAAAAATGCATTATTCACTCCTCTGTAGATAAAACTAGCAATTAAAAATAACGTACCTGTTTCATGTATCACTTGATACGGATATACTTCAGTTCTCGTTGAGACGACATCAGAATATCCATCTGGTTTTTGTGCTGCTGGAGTCCGCTTCCGGTATATGCGACGAAACAGGTAGACACCGACAGCTATTATGACAACAGCAACAGCCACACCAACACCAACGCCAATACCTACAGCTACTTCTGTACCACCTTGTGTTTGTACTTTAAAAAATAAGAAAATGTATGTCACATTTATTATCTTTATGATTCATTTATCTATCCTCGTAACCACTCACTCATAGTCCATCCGTCCGTTTGTCCATCGGTCACGTCCTTCCATTGAACCACTCATTCATTCATCGGCATATATCTGTCTTGTCTGTCTGTCTGTCTGGTCTGTCAGTCTGGTCTGTCTGTCTGCCTCTCTGTCTGCCTGCCTGCCTGTCTGTCTGTCTGTTTGTCATGTCCTGTCCGGTCCGTCCGTCCGTCCGCCTGCCTATCTGTCTGTCTGTCTGTCTATCTGTTTCTCTAGCTTTCTTTATACATGTCTCCTAGTCTGTCTGTTTGTCTAGTTGTCGCAGTTTTTGTTTATTTGATATTCTACTTACCTTCATGCGTGCACGTCAGCCCATCATACCCATCTCGACAACCCAGCATACACGCACCGTTGAGATAATAACAAACTGGTTGATCTTTGGTCTCATCTTCCAGACAGTACTGGCTACAGCTGAATGTGCAGTCAGGCCCATACTTATTGTAATCACAGTCTAATGAATATTGGGAATATCAGCTAAATCAACCAATGATTTCGACTTTCTACTTTCCAAAAATCACTGATCTATTGCTCTCATCCTAATAATTTACTACACCTCGTCTATCTGAACGGTAGAAAGGCTGTCCATAATACGTCTATAATCACTATTTGTCCATCTTTCACTCCTCTTGGAACATAGAACCATTACTGCAACTGGCACTTTCGAAAAATCCTTCAAAAAAGCATTCATGTACTTACAGTAGCAATTTATGTAGCAAGCTGTTTTACACGACTACGTTGCCGCTCATGCACAACCTTCTATTAATAGCCTCACATTGCATGTCTATGAGAACATTAGTCCTATACTCTAAGTTTAAAAAAAATAATAACAACACTAAATCAACTGACCAAGGCGACGATGATTAGAGAATAGAGAACACGAACGAGGAAAGAAATATTCAGCCATACATCAAAGAGATAACAAACGAATTGGAGAAGAAACACGAATGAGGAAAAGATGTAGGTTGATTTAAGTAAATCGGTTTAATTGTTAGCCACAGTCACAAAAATAAAAGAGCGTTGACTATTATTCTTCACGAATTAGCATCCATATAATGGCCAGCTACAATTGTGGCATCTTTCTCCATAAGGACTGCAAAGGAAAATGATGATGATGATGATTATACAACATAGTTGCAATGTCATCTCTTCACACATGCTACCAGTTTGGAAACAACATCTTTTTCCTGAAATAATAGAACACATTCCTGGTATTGAGAGAAAGAAGACAAAATACATAGAGACATTACCAACGCAACACCTGGACCCATGAATACACAGATGGATCAGCAACAAATGCAACAGAAGATGGAGGTGAAAGTGTACTTCTGCGTTTAAGCACTGATGCACACACACAAACATGTCAATGACAACAGGAAAATCTTCAAGTACCGTCAGAGCAGAGACAGAGGCCTTGGAAACTACAGCAGAGGTTCAAATGCAAAAGGAAAGCACCGAGAGAAGTAGTTATCATCACAATCGCACTATCAGTAATTGCAACGCTAAGGAGCCATAATAATTCAGACCTGGATGAACTAAGAGAAGTGCTCCACAAACTATGTCGACGATTCAATAGGATTGTGATACAATGGATTCCATCTCATTATAGAAACCCCGACAATGAAGAGGCTGAAATATTGGCAAAGTAATGTGGAAAGTTACCTCATCCTGATACAAGCATAACTTTCGAAGAGGCAAAGAGTTTTATCAGAATCACACATAGAAACACATGATGTGCAGAACATCCAGGACACACACAAAATGGTGCATGCTACTAGCTTAGTAGAAGAGAACAAGTGATTGTGACGAAATGGGTTATAAATTGTGGGCACTTGGATGGAGCTACCATCCCTCCTATTTCTTTCTGATTTTTGGCACGCTATTTTACTTCATTTCGTTCTTCTGTAGATATAAGCGGGGTAATTGACTTGTTATTCTTGAATCCGATAGGTTCTCTCTTGTTTATCTCAATGTTGTTAGGTTATCTCCTACCAATGTTGGTAGGTTATTGTCGCTTCAAAAAATCGTCGAAGCGGCAGGCGGCATTTCTCTCTTTTTCTGCTTAGAGTTCTTTTGACCACGAGGCAGAAGCCGACGCTCAGTTTGGAGATTGCGCGGTAAAATTGCACTGGGCTTTGACACCAGGTAAGCTCTTGTCTTTCTTGTGTCCATGGGTAGAACGTATTACGCCATATAATAGCGGCTTCTTTTTTTTCACGAAACGTGGGGAAACTGTTTCTGCAGTTGCGTCATGTTACGTGGCAGCCCGGGCGAAGGAGTGACGTGTCCGAAGACACCTGCACTGTTGAGATGACGGTCACCTAAACTTCCCTGTGTTTGATGCCAGGGAAATTATGGGACTCTCTATGCGTAACGATCTTTACTCTGTTACGCTAATTCGTTTGTAGCTTGTCGCTAGGAGAATCTCTGGGTAATAGTTACGAGTTGTTTTCTGCATTCTCTACGTAGATGTTAACCCATGTGTTCGAACACCTGGGGCATATTCCTACTATATAATTGATTCTCTTCTGCTTCTAAATTGCTGCTGGAAGTATTTAATACAACCAGTATAGAAGGTACCAAGGTTACTATAGCAGCTGAACCAAATAATCTAACAATTCTAAACGTATATGCTAAAGATGGCACAATTAAAGATGAAGAAATACTAGCCATAAGCACCAGACTAGGCCCCAAAACAATCATAGTAGGCGATTTTAATTCCCATCATTATGCTTGGGGTGGACAACATGCAGATAATGCAGGAAAATGCTTACTGGACTTCATAGAAAACAATGAACTACTAATACTAAATGATGGATCTGCAACTAGAATTAATCCACAAGCTAATAGGGCGGACTCAGCAATAGACATAAGTATAGCAACTAACAACCTAGCGAATGTAAATTGGGAAGTGTTACAAGACACAAACTCAGATCGTCTGCCCATTATAATAACCATGAATGAAAATATCACTCCAAACCCAGAACCAGAGAAACCTACCTTCAACTATAAAAAAGCAAACTGGGAAGCTTTCCAATCAGAGCTGGAGGTGATGGAATATAAAGACATGAAATCAGATGATACTGATTTGTGGGCAGAAACACTGACCAATAAAATTCTGAAAATAGCAATAAAATATATACCAAATAAAAATATGCCACAGCACCTTAAACCAATAAATAACATTAATAAGAAAAGAGAAACTCAATGCAATAAAGAACCAGTTGCCTGGTGGAATAAAAGCTGTACAGAAATTCATAAGAGAAGAAAAAGGACCTTACTAAAATATAGAAATATCAGAACAGAAGAAAACTATGATGAGTATAAACTTATTAGGAATGAATTTAACAGAATAATTTTTAAAGCTAAGGAAACTAACTGGAAGGAGTTTTGTCAGTCACTTAAACCTAGCACTCAAATTAGAGAAGTATGGAAAAAGCTTAAGGCAATCAAAGGGAACAATAAGAAAACAATAATGCCAACAATCAAATTACCAAAGAGAGCAGAAACAGATAAAGAAAAAGCTAATGCCCTGGCCGAGTATTTCTATAAAGTCAGTGCAAAAAGTAGTCTTGGACAGGAAGAAAATGAGAGAAGAGAAAGACTTAGGATGCAGTTTTCAAAAGAACTACCAGACCAGATAGATGAAACAAACTATTTAGATGCTGATATAACAGAGGAAGAAGTAACTAATGCAATAAAAGATAAATCTAATACTACCTCAGGGCAAGATATACTTAGCTATGAAATCCTTAAGAAAGTACCCAAAAGAACTATAAACATAATAACTTCCCTTTATAACAAAATCTGGAGCTTAGGAAAGATACCAAAAGCATGGAGTTGTAATACCACAATGGGGAATAAAAAAGAGCTACAGTGTAACGGAATGAGCATCGATTTTTACCGCAGAGATGGTAGCAATTCTTAAAAGTCTAGAAATAATCGAAGATAACCCACCAGAAGCTGTTACGATATTTACAGACTCACTATCATCACTACAAGCACTAGAACACCCAGGTAAATGTAGCCGGCCAGACATAAAGGAAGAAATTCTAGCAATTAATACATCACTAGGGAACAGAGGATGTAGTGTGAGGCTAGTGTGGGTTCCAGCACACATAGGTATTGCTGGCAACGAGTTGGCAGACCAGACCGCCAAGAATGGAAGAACAATTAAAAACAATATAAAAGCAGGACTGGGAAGGTCGGAGATCAAGAGCCAAGTGAAGGAAACTATAAAAGAAGAATGGAAGACAACATGGAAGGAAAGTAGAAAAGGCAGACACGCGTTCAAACTGCTGAATGAACCAACGAGGACGTGCCAGGTCAGAGAAGAATTAAAGATACCTTCGAACAAAAAACTGTGGCGTCTCCGTCTCGGTGCAGCATACTTTATGATAGAAGAACCACACTGCCAAGAATGCCAGGAAGAGAATGACATAGACCACTACCTGATCCACTGTAAAAAGTATGATCAACAAAGACTTGAATTAAAAACTTACTATAGAAATCACAATATAGACTTAACAGGTGATAAGGTTTTAAGTATAGATGCCCCAAGAGATGCCCAATCAATACTTAAAAGATATATACATAAAACAAAGGAAAACATATAAGGTTAGTACTTCAGGAAAAACATCCAACTAAATAAAAACTAAACAGCAAGAACTAACAAAGCATTAACAAAAAACTAACTACTCATATGACAAGGAAAGACAACGAGGTATAGAAAAAAATAGGGCAACAACTCAAAAAGAACAAATGCCAATACAAATTAAAACCAAGTGTAAAGGACAATAGTTATCTATAAACAACACAAAAGAGAAAATAAAATGGACAAATACTAATATAAATAAAAATCAGCAACCGTAAAAGACAATAGATATTTAAATTGAATACAAAACTAGAAAATAAAATGACACTAAATACCCCAATTATAACCAACTTTCAGGTTGAACAGGGTAGACCAAGATGGAATGAGAAGAGGCAAGAATGGACAGATGATGAGAGCCCGCTCTCCACCCATCAACGCATCAAAACAACAACAACAACATTCTAAATTGCTCATTCCTAAAATTCCTGCTGTGAGAAGGTAGAGACCTAGTGTTAGCTTGCTAGCTTATTAGAGTGGCCATGCTTCGCCTTCAGGGAAGTACCTAGGTTTTATTTTTACTTTTATTTATTTTTATTTTTATTTTTTATATTTCTTTAAGTTCTTATGTCTCCTATCTAGCCTTCGCTTTCTTTCTTTTCCTGACGAAGGCCTTGTGGCCGTAACGTAGACTACTTTCTTTGTCTTTTGTCCTCGTAAGACGAATCACCTTTTTTCGATTTTTTTTTCAAACCCACCCCTTATTAGAGTGGGGACATTCTGCACTGATCTCGGTAAGCCTCCTTAAGTATTTGGTAGTTATTTAGCTTTTTCGTGGGTACTAGCCGTAGTCCCACAAGTTCATTATAGTGAGTTCTAGACATTATTAACGTTCGGCCATTGCTCTACTACACCAAGAAGCTATAGCTAGTTATTGTAAAGGAAGTTGTGTTTGTATCCCTATTGCGGGTTTGTATTTTGAAGCCTAATGGTTGTGTACTTTAAGATGCTTCATGAAAGTTTTGAGAACCCCTGTTATTCACAGCTTGCCCGGCCCGTATCTGCACGCTTGTCTGGTTAACGGTCAGAGAGATAGAGAGAGAGAGAGAGAGAGAGAGAGAGAAAGAGAGAGAGAGAGCGAGAGAGAGAGGTGACAAAACTGTGGGACCAGGTCATCCCTGGCAGGAGATAATATTGAGCAGGGACGGGTTGTATATAAGTTAAACTGTACCGATGTATGCAATGCCCTTTGTTAATGTTGCACCATTTTATGATTTATTTTGACGATATGATAAGCGATTTTGAATATGTTTTATTACAGCAACACCTGGTCACATCTGACAGAGTTCTGAGTCATCAGCTTGGAATTACCTTAATGCCTTCTAATCATCATCATCATCAGTTGCCATCTCCACAACGAAGGTTGGCTGTAATGGATCTCCAACGTCTTCTGTCTCTTGTCTTGATGGTGCACTCTGATAGACTCTTTCCTGTCCATCTCTTGATGTTGTCTTCCCACTTATAGCGCTGTCTTCCCCTTGCACGTTTGCCCTCAACTCTCCCTTCTGTTATGGTCTTCTGCAAGGTGTTATGCCTTTTTATGTGGCCAAAGTATTTTAGCTGTCGAACTTTGACCTCCCTCATTAGTTCTCTTTTCATCCCTAGATTTTCTAGGACCTCCTTATTTGTTTTCATCTCTTTCCATGAGATACGCCCCATTCTTCTATATATCCACATTTCAAGAGCCTCAATTCTTTCTTCCAACTGCTTATTTATCGTCCATGTTTCTGCACCATACAGAAATGCAGAATATATATAACACTTTATGATTCTCAGTTTTAATTTGTGAGATAACTGTTTGGATGTCAGTATATGTTTCATGTTGTTGAATGTAGCTTTGGCCATTCCTATTCTCTTCTTGATTTCTGTTTCACATCTGCCATCTTCTGTTATTATATGACCGAGATATACGTAGCTCTTGACTTGTTCCAGGATTTCCCCATTTACGCTTATCTTTAATGTGGGTTTATCGTCTGTTTTGCTAATTATCATAGTTTTTGTTTTCTCAATATTAATGTCGAGTCCATATTCATGACTTATACTGTTCACTTGCTTCACTAGTTCTTGTAACTCCTGTTCGCTTTCAGCTAACAACACGGTATCATCTGCATATCTAAGGTTGTTTATTGACCTTCCACTGATGTTCAGTCCTGGTATTTCCTGTATCTGTTTGAAAATTTTTTCGGTGTATAAATTAAATAGGCAGGGGGACAGCACACAACCTTGTCTGACACCTCTTTTTATGTCTATGTATGGTGAATAATTCCTTCCAGATCTTACTGTGGCAGTTTGCTCCCAATAAAGGTTACTGAGTATTCTTATATCTTTTCCATCAATACCTATGTCTTCGAGGCATTCAATTATTTTCTCATGATGGACTCTGTCAAAAAGCCTTCTTATAGTCAATGAAGCACATATACATACTTTTTTGGACCTCTGTATATTTTTCTGCTAATATTCTTAGGCAAAATATTGCCTCTCTTGTTCCACTGTTCCGTCTAAAACCAAACTGTTCTTCCTGGATTTCGCTGTCTACTTTACTTTTTATTCTTTCCTGTATGATTTTGAGCAGTATCTTAATTGCATGACTCATCAGGCTGATTGTTCTGAAGTCTGAACATTCTGTTGCATTTGGTTTTTTGGGCAATGTTATAAAAACTGATGTCTTCATGTCGTGTGGTATATATCCTGTATTGTATACATCGTTGCATATTTCTGTGATTGTATCTATACCAAAGCTCTCCAGAGCTTCTATCATTTCAATTTTTATGTTATCCATGCCTGCTGATTTTCCTTTTTGTATCATAAGAATGGCATTCTCTACTTCTGATCTGAGAATGTTTGGGCCTTCATTAGAACCTGGTGATGGTTTTTTTACCTCTGTTGTCCTCGAATAATTCTTTTACGTATTCTGCCCATCTGTTTGATATGTCTTTCTCATCAAGTAATATTACACCATTTTTGTTCTTGATACAGCTTCCTCCTTGTGCAAACCGTGACCGATTTGATAATTTCTTTATTTCTTCATGCATATCTCTTGTCCTGTGCTTTGCTTCCAAGTCTTCTATTTCCTTGCATTTTGTTTCTATCCACCGTTCTTTTGCTTCTCTACACATAGTACGTATGTCATTGTCTATTGTTTTATATTCTGGAGTGTTTTTTGCTTTCTTTCTTTCAGTCATTTTATTCAAGATGTCATCTGTCATCCAAATTTGATTTTTCTTAGACTCCTTTTTAGGTAAATTTGCATTTGCTGATTGTATGCTTGTTTTTAAGCATTCCCATTTTGCGGTTGCTTTTTCTTCTGGGTTTTCTCTTCTATACTGCTCTATGCTTTCTGTCAATAACTGTTGATATTTATTTTTGACGTCGATTAAATATTTCTGTTTTATATCTGGTTGTTTCAGCGCTGATATTTCTATCTGGGGTTCCTCCTGTCTTCTGTTTCCTGCTCTTTTCAGCTTTATATTTACTTTGATGACGACTGGGTTGTGATCTGAATTTATGTCGGCGCCAGGATATGTCTTTGCACTTGTGACACTGTTCTTAAATCTATGTTTTATCATGATATAGTCGATTTGATTTCGTGTTATATCTCCTGGGCTTTTCCATGTGTATAATTTCCTTGGGTGGTGTTCAAAAAAGGTGTTACATATGACCAGCTGGTTTTCTTCACAGAACTGGATAAGTCTGTCTCCTCTATCATTTCTTGTCCCTAATCCATACTGTCCTACTATTTTCTTGTATTTTCCTTTTCCTACTTTTGCATTCATATCACCCATTACTATCAACACATCTGTAGATTTGACTGGTTTAAGTGTGTGTTGTAGCTCTTCATAGTATTCTTCTATTTCTTCCTCGCTGTGATCTTTAGTTGGTGCATAAGTTTGTAAGATTGATATGTCGAATGGCTTTGCTCTAATTTTTAGTAACATCATTCTGTCATTGTGTGTCCAGTATCCACATACGTATTTTTCTAACTCCTTCTTTATCAACATTCCTACCCCTCTTTCATGTTTTTCTCCGCCTGAGTGTATAAGCGTGTACTGGTCTCTTTTTATGTAGCCTGTATCCAAAAGTCTTGCCTCTGCAACTCCCAGTATATCGAGTTTCATGTCTGTTGCTTCTAATATAAGATTGTCAAGCTTTCCTTCTCTGTTCAGAGTTCTAACATTCCATGTTCCTATTTTTAGGCTTCTCCTACTAGTTTTTAGGTGGTCTTTCTCAGAATGCTCCCTTTCAACAGAATTTAAGGAACACTCGTCATTATGTACTTCCTTACTCATTAGAGGAGTTGCCTCTTCCCTGTTAATTTGTACAGTAGATTCTTCCCCAGGGGACAGAGAGTTCTCTACATATCGTTTCTTATCTTGTTGTTGTGATCCCATTACGTTCTGTAGGAAGTACGTGGTAAGGCCCCAATCTCTTCCACGGTGGCTAGCCATTGTCTTTTTCTATGTCCAACATGCCTCTAGTGCGCCACACACTTTGCTGTTTCGCTTTGCGAGCCGTTGATCTTCTCAGATTCCACCGCCTCACTCACCGTCTCAGTCTTTGTGTACTAGGGATGGACATTCCCTTGAGTAAGATTGCTCCTACTCCACCCATGTAGTTTAGCCAGTCAGCCAAGACTGTTGCCCGGGATGTGGCCACCGCCGTACACAAGCGGTATTCGAGGAGCCATACATGAGCTAGATAAAGAGAGGAGAACCAAATAGGATCCTGACTATCCTAAAAAGGACATGGCTGTCTCTCACCTTCTAATAAGCCCGTCTAAACCAGCGACCCCTTTACAAAGGGATAGTCCCAACGCTGCAGCTGTGGTTCATACATGAGCTAGATAAAGAGAGGAGAACCAAATAGGATCCTGACTATCCTAAAAAGGACATGGCTGTCTCTCACCTTCTAATAAGCCCGTCTAAACCAGCGACCCCTTTACAAAGGGATAGTCCCCAACGTACTGCAGCTGTGGTTCTTCAGTCCAATTCCTTATTACGGGTCCAGTCGGTTAATTTCCCCTTGCCAGGAACAACTGCCAACGCCTACACGTAAAGCAAGTGGAGCGCCCTGCTCCACATGCGTCATATGCATTCACTTTCTAAATAATTGCTCGCGCCTTCCCAAGGGTGGCGGGCGTTTGTACAAGTGGAGGGATTACCTTCAGCGTCTCATTAAATCTGAAGTGCACGCATCGATTACCTAGGGGTTTTATCTTAGATCTAGAGCACCTTGTCTGGGTAGAGGCCTAGCCTTGGGCCCACGATTCGTTCCAGTGGTGGAGTTAGGGTGGAGTTGGTTCTACGGATTTGCAGCAGTTTATAAAAAGGAGAGGTGTTGCAAACCAGTTGGTGTTGGAATGATGATGGTGTGTTGCATAGTTAGGGTATCTCCAGTGTTGCAAGGATACACTCGTAATGATGAAGACTGGACGAAAGATGGAAATGGTCAACTCGACCGACGCAGTGTTGTGTATCTAGGTCACCTTGCTCGCCAAGTGTTGAGGCGCTAGCAAAGGCAATGTTTATCTGGAGTGAGAGTGCAAGGTACGCGAATGGATGGAATGTTCTGTGAGTTGACAAGTAGACTGGACACTCACTCACTCATAGCTGGAAGTCAATGACATAGACTACTGTTGACGTTTTCTTATAATTTAATGGGACGCACACTCCGACAACACAGTTTACAGTTACTTGAACAGGTTGGCACAAAAATCATCGTATACTTGAAAAATGGGGTGACAACATCAAATGGACATTCATGTAGCATGTAAATACAATAGCACGATAGTAGGCAAGCACTCAATATTCTGGTTGTCTATCGTCTCATGCCTTAACTAATTAATCGCATCAGTTAATGTGAATACATAATCATCAACAATGGTTCACTGTCAGAACCTTCCTCTAGCTAAGTCTTTCAAGCCGTAAATTCAGCCGACTCTTATGACGACAATCTTAAATTAGACAAGGAGTGGACTTCAATATAATACAGGTCTGGGTATCGCCATCAGGTAATAAGGCATTCCTGTTCTCTGATCGATAATCCGAATAGACCGAAAGTGGGATCCAAAATGGCGCTAGTTCCAGTGAGCGTCGCTCACTCTGAAGATGTCTTAAACGAAAATGAAGGCTCCGTTCATTACTCAAATAATATATTGGGCTTTCCATATCCCATGATAAATATTGCATATGTCCAATGCATAGTGCTGCTAGTAGAAGAGTCGTCTAAGCACAATCAAGCAAATACATCGTCAGACAGTATAACGTCTGCATATAGTTAGGCCTAAGGCAAGTTCAGTAAATGTTTCTGCTTTACCTTAAGTCCAGAAAAACACTAGCAAATAGCACACGCCATCCCTTGGCGTCAAGAATGACTGTTGGGGGGAATTACGGACATTATAGTCATACTGAGAAAACTTCTCCTTCCCCAAGGATCAACCACAATGACAAAATCTGCGGACTTTTTTTCGTCCGAGCAAAAACACAGTTCGCCATCACGGAAGCCTTTCGTCGACACTAAAATGACGCATGCGCAGAAATGCATTTGACCCCAGAGTTCAGCTAAAAAAAATAGGCCGACATAGACATTACAAAGATACAAAGATATAAGACCGAATCACCTTAAATAAATAATAAATAATAATAAATTATTTAAGCACCAAACACGGCGCATAAGGCAGAAACCAGTGCTCTCCAGGTTGTTCGTTGTGACGCCACTCCTCTTAGCTCTTGCACATTATTTAGGCCCAACGTTCTTCCTTCTCTTATTATTGTTCTTCTGAGTGTTTCTTTTGGTCTTCCTTTTTTCCTCTTACCCTCAGGAACCCAAGTGAGCGCCTGTAGTGGTATTCTGTTGTTTTGCATTCGTAGGACATGACCGATATATGACCATCGTCTTTTCCTTATATAGTCGGAGACATATTTCTGCCTAGAGTCTTCTCTTATTTGTCGATTAGTCTTGAATTCTTTCCAACTGATGTTCATGAGTTTTCTAAGACATTTTTGTTCTCGAATGTATTCAGCTTGTTCTCCAATGATTTTGTTATTTTCCAACTCTCACAGCCGTATGTTAACACTGAGATAACATTTGAATTAAACAGACGAAGCTTGGTATGTATATTCAATGATCGTAATTTCCAAATGTTAGATAATCTATTGAAGGCGCTAGCTGCCAAAGCAATTCTAGTATGGATTTCTCTTGTTGTGTCACCATCCTGAGTCATTTTACTGCCTAAATAATTGAAACTTTCAACTTTCTGTAGTTTTTCCCCGTTCAAGATGATATCAAAGGTCTCGTTAGAAAAGTTCATAGCTTTAGTTTTAGAGGCATTTATTTGGAGACCTATTTTAACCGAGAGATGACACAAATTATTTATTGCTTCTTGGGATTGTCTTGGTGTTGAACTTAAGAATGCTATATCATCTGCGAAATCCAGGTCCCCCAGGAATTTTCCATTTGTCCATTTTATACCTAATTGTTCATTGTGGGTATAGTTTCTCATAACCCAATCAATAGCTATTCCAAAAAGTAGTGGTGACATAATACAGCCTTGTTTCACCCCTGTTTCTACTGTAAACCATTCTGTATTCCCTTTATTTGTTCTAACACAACATCTTGCATTGTCATATAGTGCTTTGATTATATTCACATATTTTGTTGGAAAACCATAGATTGTAAGTATCTTCCACAATGATGGGCGGTGTAGACTATCAAAGGCTTTTTGAAAATCGACGAAGGTGATAATAAGTGGCGATTGCATTTCCACTGATTCTTCTATAATTGTTCTTAGTGTGAATATTTGATCAATACATGATCGTTTCGGCCTGAAACCCGCTTGTTCTTCTCTGATCTTTTCGTCAGCATGCAATTTAAGTCTTTCTAACATCATGCAAACATAATAATTTTCCAGGTACTGATAATAGAGATATACCACGCCAGTTATTACAGTCTGATAGATCACCTTTCTTCGGTAACTTTACAATAATACTGTCTTTCCATTGTTGTGGTGGTTGTTCTTCTCTCCATACTTCATTTATAATATCTAAAATTCTCAAGAGGTTGTTGTCATTAATTGCCTTAAATAGTCAAGGAATAAATATAAACTCGGGCCATAAACATTCTAAGCAAGACCAATCTGTTTCTGGCCATACCAGAGGCAAACTGACGTAAATCTAGTATTCATACGCCAGGTTGAGACACAAGAAAAGATAACTCATAAAACTGAATATAACATCGACCAATCAGGGTTCTGTCCCTTCAATTATCAAGAAAGTATTTTGATTCTCAAATAAATACTTTTCGTCAGACAAATAGATATTACTTTACATTTGTATGCCTACCAAAAGAATCTGTGCGTCACAGATTACCACACAAAAGAATCTGTGCGCAATAAGAGGGCAAAACCTTTCCTGTTAGCGATCCGCGAATTTCTAGCGGAATATATAACACGAGTGCCAAAGGAGAAAGATTATTAATCTTGACGGGCAATTGGAAGCAGAGAATTGGCGCATTTTAAGAATTGAGGGACACTAGTGTGACCGTGTGGCCAGAAAGGTGTAATGTTAGACTGAGTAATTAGTTGTCAATCTAGTCTACGGTGTGAATTTGTGCTCATGTTGGCATTCTCACCCGGTAATGGGCGATTTTAACGAAACACACCTTCGCCATCCGTGAAGAAGACAGACGTGTGAAACGTGGGAGACAGTGCTCGGTTATTAGACATCCTGGTGCTGTATGACACCAGAAGAAAACACATTTTGAGCACGAAACTGTAAGAAGTGTGAGTAGCGCAACGGATATCGTGGGATTTAACAGCCCATTAGTGGGCGGACCTTGAGTTGTGTCGATTAGGAAGATACACTTGACTAAGATGTGATCTCATGTCATCTATACTGAGCATAGGACTCCTGATTTGCTCCCTAGAGAGATGGGTGGAGTTTTCCCTGACATTTTGAGGTAGCTATCATGTGGTGCATGGTTGGAGATGCAGATTTAAACTGAAACAGTGAGAGGCTTCAGTGAGAGAGCTGAGAAGTAGCAAGATCGTTCTTGTGCAAAATGCGCCCTCGTACGATAACCAACTGAGGTTTGGGCTTTTGCATAGTTGCGTCTGTGCTAAGAGAACTAACGACATAGAGGTATGCTTGCATATAAGTACATTTTTATAATACTTTAGATTTAGTAATATTAGACTTTCAGGTTTAAAAGTTAATGCTTTGTAGCGTTTGTCTATCTATAGCTTGATAGAAGCTAACTGGCGATTTATGTGTATTTAAGTGTAATTTCACGTATATCTCATCGCTATTTTCAACAGTGAGACTGTGTGTTAAATATGTAAAGTACTAAGTGAATTTATAAGAGAAATTCTAGTGTCGCATTGCGCTGTATACAAGTGTGTATTTATTACCATTATTATTATTAGTGGTGTAGTGTTAAATAATGGTTATAATGCATTCTTGTGTTCCGTAAGTGTGGTTAATGTTACATCAGTAATTATTGTGAGAGAAAGATTAGCGTACCCTCTAGCTCCGTGAGTAGCCTATGCCTATTACATTTAGTACAGAGCTGTAAGAATAGAGAATATATCTCCTTTTTTTTTAGAGCAGCTAGACCTCTAAGATACTGATAAATTGATGTCATTTAGACCAGCGCGCTGTGTGGAATATTTCATCATAGATAGAAGTGCTTCATTCAAGTTTTATCTCGCGTGATGATGGAGTTAGTGTCTAATATGCGTATGAAGGCATTGTTGTTGGTTGAGATATGTTTATTGTTGATTACACATACATACAGACTTACATGAACACACACACACACACACACCCACACACATGGTCATTTAAGTGCATGTACTTGCATAATTTCACACATATATATGTATTATTAAGTAGATGATGTTTGTCCATTAGTACGATGCTAGTTTATTTTGTTTCATTTTATTTCAGAGAGTCCAGCAGTCTGTGCTGGGTTATTAGATGGTGTTACCTAAATAGCTTGGTTTTATGGTGTTGCTTAGGAATTGTCTTCAAAGTAAACTTGCGGACAACATTGTTTCTGTATGATTCTTGTGCTACCTGATAGGGTTTTATTAATAAAAGTGGGACCCCTGTCATCAAGAGTTTTTCTGTGACTGCGGAACGTGTGTGAAAGTAGGCCAGAGAGAGTGACAACAAACTTACACACAAATCCTTATTCTCCTTCATCATCATCTCGCCCACCGTATCACAATTGGCGTCGTCGACAGGATCAGGCAGACAGTGACACTGAACAGACAGCAAACGAACAAATATTGTAAACACCCAGCGGTGCAGTCTTGCATCAAGATGGCTTCGACCAATGCGCCTGTGAAGGTAGTGTACGTGAAGGGGCCAGAGATAAGGTTATTTAGTGGAGAGGGGAGTCCCACTTGGCAAGAGTTTGTGGAAGATGTAGAAGCCGCGTGGAAGGTGGCGCCTTTTTTGGCAGAAGACAAGTTAGACATGATCTGGAACAACGTCACACCATGGGTATCTAGAGAATTACGGATACATGGCGGAGCCAAGGCCAGCCCTGAGCAGTTACTAAGATAATAGAAAGAGCCTACAGCGAGCAACCACCAGTCAGTGAGATGACCAGGAATTTCCAGGCCGGGAGTCAGGGGCCTAGAGAATGTGCTGTTTTCTGTGAAGTCAAGAAGCCAGAGACACTGGTGCAGATAGCAAGTGCAGAAGATCAGAATGAAAAGGAGGCACTTAAAGCAGAATTATCTCTCCTAAAGGCCCAGCTAGAACAGATGTCACAGTCCAGTTCGCCAGCACAAGAGGAGGTGCAGAGAAAGAGAGCACCATGCCAACCGCGGGAACAGGCAACGCAAGACGAGGAGGTGTGTCCGCAGGAACCGCAACTAGCCCTTCTTGTATGTGAGAGTCAGGCTGTTGTCAAGGAAAGCTGTGAGCTGACAGCACCAACAAACGCAGCTGCACCGACAAGGCGACAAAAAGTTTGCAAGTGGTATAGTGTCCACAGGGGATGGGGGTTCATCACGCCAGATGATGGAGGTATTGATGTATTCGTACATCAAACCAAGATCTTCAGAAAGGGATTCCGGAGTCTGGTGAGGAATGAATGAGTAGAGGTTGACAGCAAACCATCGGCCCAGGGCATGGAAGCAATTTATGTATGCGGCATTGGCGGTCAAGAGTGTAAAGGCAGCAGGAAGCGACCCATGGCACAGAGGAAGCCCAGAAAGATAAGATAGGCTACAATTGTGGAGACCTGTCAGACCACATGGCAGCCAAGTGCCCTCAAGGCCCGCTTCCGAAGAGATGTTTTGGATGCAAATCCCCAGAACATTTGATAGCCGCCTGTCCCTCAAGGAGCTCTTTCCCTAGACGGACTGTCACAACCAGGTTGCCTTTAGGGCGCAAGCCAAGAGATGGCCACGACAACTGTCACACTAAGGGCGCCGAGAGAATTGGCCGTTGTCTAGGGGAGGAAACCCGTCCTAAGCAGATAGGAGGGAGTGCAAATCAAGGTTCAGCAGAGGAGACTCATCAAAGGCAGATTGTGGGGAACGTAAGCCACCGTCCACACAAAATGAGTGGAAAACACGTCAAGAGCGATCTCCCTTCAAAGTCGACAGCTGCAAGCACTGACAAGTAGATGTCAAGGGCAGGCAGCGACGCGGCACCGGTGAGCGAGTCTTCAAGACCACAGCGGCTGACAGTCCGTCAACGTAGGAACATGACGACCAAGAGGGTCCCCAGCCGGGTTGTACCTATTCCAGAAGCTCAGCCCAAAGCATCGCCGCTCAGAAAGAGTCCTGCGCAGCATCAACGATCTGAGAGGTTACAAGTGAAGCGCCAGAGGTAGTGATGTTGTCGGGACGACAACAAAATCAGGAGGGAGATATGTGATGGGGCCGAAAAGGAGACGCCCGCCCCCTTCCTGTTTTGGCATATTTATCGCCCATATTTTTGATGTGCGCGAAGCATGCTGGGATGTAAATTCTTCAAGATTGATGAAAAGGCCATAATAACGCCTAAAGATTAGTTTTGGTGCATAGTTGTGTGTTATATTTGATAGTGGTGTTTTTGCTCTAGAAATAGTTGTGTATATTTCAGTTTTCGGGCCCTTCTAAAGTAAATATAGTGAGTGTTAGGTATGCGGACAAATCAATACGCCTAGCGCGCAGTAAATTGAGTGATTCGACCTGGGCTTATAAAAGAGATAGCGGCCGGCAAGCGGGCCTACTTTACCACAGCCGCCCAGAGAGAACAGACGAAGTAAGACACACAGAGCCAAGCTGTAAATGCCTTGAGCACGTGAGTTAATTTAAATTAGAATTAGTTTTCTATAATTCTGAAATTATATCGATGTGGCTATTTTAATGTTTAGTGAATTAGGTCTAAATAAATAGATAGATGTGTTCCCAAAGGAAATGTCTTTTTAGGGCATTATGATTTAGTCTCGAAATGATAGATGAGTGAAAATAATGTTTGATAGGTTTTATTAGGCATGCCTAGTCCAGATTGCGGCTGTAAGAGCGATTATTTCAGTCATCAGACCGGGCAAGAAAAGCGAAGATAGTATGAAAGTATTTTGTACATGAAACTGGACAGAAATGTTATCAGAAACTGCAATTTAGATAATATTAACTAGTTGGGAAGATGGCAACCGGGAGAGCCACGTGGTGATTGTATAAAAGCGGCGCGAGGAGTCTGCAGTAACACTCTTAGTTATCAAGCCTATAATGTTACGCAGTTTTATATCGTGTGAATTGACACGTGGGTGAAAGTAAGTTAAATGTAATTTTCCCCAGCAGTAGAAAAGAGAGTTTTAGTGGTAAATTTCCTTTATGTGATGACTAGTTCTAGTTGTTAAGTCAAGAGTAATTTTATTTTATTCTTTGATGTAAAAGTAAATGAGTGTATTTCACGTTTATTGATGATTCTACTGTATATCTTTAGTGGGTTACTTTGAAGTAAGAATATGTATTTAGATTTCTGGAGAGCGTGCGTAAGGCGTAAGGCACGTTGAGACAGGTGTTTCTCTGTTTGCTCCTGGCGGAGCATGGAAACACCAATGCAGCTGGTGTCCATTACAGGCCCACAATCAGCATTTTGATGCGATTTCTGTGGTTGTTTCGGTGACGGTAACGATGTGTTTCGTGTGATGAGTTCCCAATCTCATCAGGGGTCATATACGTCACGCTTGTTACCAGGCGCACCAGTCGCCACTTACGACATGTTCAGAGGGCAGTGACGAATATTGAGATGGACCAGTTGCGAGGTGGTGGTTTATGCCCATTAAGGAGAGTATTGGTGGTACATATTGGTTAATTCTATGTTATACATATTTTATGATTATTTAATTATTGTTATGTGAAGAATGGTTTGTGAGAGCACGTGGGCTCACTTGGAGATATATATTTCTCTTCTCCGCTCCTGAGGGAGCATGGGGCCACCAGTGTGGTTTCATCCGTATGAAGCATTCAGATGCTCGTGCAGTAGTAGTTTTGGTAGCAATCTGTGTTACACGGTGAGGTTGCCAGCCTCATGCACAACACCATACTAGTCTCATTGGACGACATGCATGAGTGTGTGTGTGTGTGTGATAGCTGAGTGTGTGCTCTTGCAGTAGTGGTTTTGGTAGCAACCGATGTTACACGGTGAGATTGCCAGCCTCGTTCACAACACCTTACTAGTCGCATTGGATGACACGCATGAGTGCGTGCGTGTGTGATAGTTGAGGGTGTCAGGTAGTACACGTGGAAGGACTGTTTGGCAGGTGAGAGTATCATTATTTAACTATGATTTTAACTATTCGTTGCTTTGTTTGCATCTTCAGATTAGCAATCGGGCACATGCTGGGTGTTTTGTTTTGTTATGTTCGTTGGTTTATTTGTTAAATGTTTGCTTAGGCACTAAATGGGTTGTAAAAATAAATACAGCCCCTGCCTCAGAATCAAGAGTTTTTATTGTTGTTCGGGTCGGTGCGAGTGTGAAAAGAGAGTGATCACACATCACAATATCATCATCATCATCATTTCGCCCACCCTATCACAATTGGCGTCGTCGGCAGGATACTGACAGACAGTGTAGTATAGAGTCATGCGCGGAATGTTCAATGCTGCAAGAGAGCACTACAACCAATGATACCACAACTAAACCTTGCAAGAGTATTACAACATCCAGCACAGACGGAGCAGCACATCTGCCCAGTACATCTCTCCAGTGAAGATTCGCACCACCATAGGCCCAGCAAAGAAACGCACCAAGTTACATGAAGATTCGAAGCACCATAGGCCCATTAAAGAGTTGCACCAACGCAAGTCCAGAGAAGAATTATACCACCGTACATCCATTGAATATCTTACCAAGCCAAGGACCCGCTGTTTGCAGTTATTTCAATTTTCCTGCAATAGTATCCTCGCTAATGATACCCCATCATAACAAACAGGAACACTATTGCTACACCAGTGTTATTATGCCAAACCAGTGGCCGACCTACCACGATTGACATTCAGCCAGGGACTCACTTGTATCACCAGGCAGCACCTGAAACTGCTACAGGCCACAACAGCGAAGAGAAGACAAGAGCAAGCAAAAAAATAAGAGACACTTTCTATTATTTATTGTAATATTATAATAAGTGTTTTCTTTCCATCTGTTTTTACATTGTATTTTGCTAGGTTAGGGCTAGAGCAGTGATGTCAACTCAATGCGCAGACGCAACATGCCGGTCAGAGCCTGACAGCGCCCCGACAGCTGAAGGTGGCTCCCATGAAGAAATCCTCACACCAGGAAAGAGCCAGAGCAATGCGCAGGTGAAGGTGATTTACATAACAGTGCCAGAGGTAAGACGATTTGGTGAAAAGCCAGGCCCCACTTGGCAAGAGTTTGTGAAGGAGGTAAAAGCTGCATGGAAGGTAGGGCCCTTAACTGTAGAAGATAAGTTAGACATTGTGTGGACTAATGTTACACCAGTGGTCTCTAGGGAATTACGGATACGTGGCGGAGCCGAAGCCAGCCCTGAGAAGTTGCTCGAAATTGTTGAAGAAGCCTACAGTGAACGCCAACTAGTCAATGAGATGACTAGGGATTTCTATGCCATGAGACAGGGGCCTAGCGTATCAGTAACGGAGTTCTCTCACCTGTTGCATGAAGTATTTCTGAGATTGAATGCAACGCGCGTGAAGAAAGGCTTGGCTCCCGCAGACCAATCCATGCTCAGAGATCATTTTGTTGCCCAGCTTAGTAATGATCTGAGCAGGACATTTGTGAAGGAACATGTGCTAAAGAATCCTGGTGTTTCATTTAGGGAAGTTAGGGACTATGCCCTTTTCTGGGAAGGCAAAAAGCATGATGCACCAGTGCAGGTAGCCAGTGTAGAAGCCCACACTGAGAAGGACGAACTCGAAGCTGAAGTAGCTCGCCTAAAGTCCCAGATAGCACAGCTATCACAGACCAGTTCGCCAGCACAAAAGGAGACGCGAAGAAAAAGGAAACAGTGCCAGCTATGTGAAAACCTAGAGCAGAACCAAAATTTGAATCAACTGGAACCAAAACTAGACCTTCCTGTTGGTGAGAGTCAGGCAGTTGATAGTGAACGCAGTGTTTTAGAGATAAGTAAAAATACAGATGCACCAGCAAGGCGGCAAGGATTCTGTAAATGGTATAATGTCGACAAAGGATGGGGATTTATTACACCGGATGATAGAGGTGTTGATGTTTTTGTGCATCAGACTAAAATTTTCAGAAAGGGATTCCGTAGTCTGGAGAGAAATGAGAAAGTAGAATTTGACAGCAAACCATCTGTTCAGGGCATTGAAGCGGTCTTTGTATGCGGCATTGTGGGCCAGGAATGTAAGGGCAGCAGGAGGCGACCCATGGCACGGAGGAAGCCTAGAAAAATAAGATGCTACAATTGAGGAGACTTTTCAGACCACATGGCAGCCAAATGCCCTCGGGGCGCGCTTCCGAAGCGATGTTTTCAGTGTAAGTCCCCAGAGCACTTGATATCGGTTTGTCCCTCAAAGAGCGCCCTCTCTAAACGTACCGACACATCTAGGTTGCCTTCAGAGTGCAGGCCGAGAGATGGCCGTAACAACTGTTACCTTAAGGGCGCCAAGAAAAGCAGTCAACGTTCAGAAGAGGAAACTCATCTTAAACAGATAGGAGGGAATACACACCGACGCTCTGGAGAGGACACCAATCTAAATCAGATTGGGGGGAATGCATGCCAACATCGACGGAAAACAAGTGTAAAACACGTTGAAAGCAATCCACCGCAAAGGCCGACAACTGCAGGCACTAACTCGCTGAACTCTCAATCAAGTAGCGACGCTGTACGAGCGGACAATTCTCCCAGACCACGACCAGAAATCAGACATAAACATGGAACTGACAATGGAGCAGAGTACGTTTGTGGGGACCACAAAAAATTTAGGGGCGGAACAGGTGACCGTGTGGCCAGAAAGGTGTAATGTTAGACTGAGTAATTAGTTGTCGATCTAGTCTACCTTGTGAATTTGTGCTCATGTTGGCATTCTCACCCGGTAATGGGCGATTTTAACGAAACACACCTTCGCCATCCGTGAAGAAGACAGACGTGTGAAACGTGGGAGACAGTGCTCGGTTATTAGACATCCTGGCGCTGTATGACACCAGAAGAAAACACCTTTTGAGCACGAAACTGTAAGAAGTGTGAGTAGGGCAACGGATATCGTGGGATGTAACAGCCCATTAGTGGGCGGACCTTGAGTTGTGTCGATTAGGAAGATACACTTGACTAAGATGTGATCTCATGTCATCTATACTGAGCATAAGACTCCTGATTTGCTCCCTAGAGAGATGGGTGGAGTTTTCCCTGACATTTTGAGGTAGCTATCATGTGGTGCATGGTTGGAGATGCAGATTTAAACTGAAACAGTGAGAGGCTTCAGTGAGAGAGCTGAGAAGTAGCAAGATCGTTCTTGTGCAAAATGCGCCCTCGTACGATAACCAACTGAGGTTTGGGCTTTTGCATAGTTGCGTCTGTGCTAAGAGAACTAACGACATAGAGGTATGCTTGCATATAAGTACATTTTTATAATACTTTAGATTTAGTAATATTAGACTTTCAGGTTTAAAAGTTAATGCTTTGTAGCGTTTGTCTATCTATAGCTTGATAGAAGCTAACTGGCGATTTATGTGTATTTAAGTGTAATTTCACGTATATCTCGCCGCTATTTTCAACAGTGAGACTGTGTGTTAAATATGTAAAGTACTAAGTGAATTTATAAGAGGAATTCTAGTGTCGCATTGCGCTGTATACAAGTGTGTATTTATTACCATTATTATTATTAGTTGTGTAGTGTTAAATAATGGTTATATTGCATTCTTGTGAGCCGTAAGTGTGGTTAATGTTACATCAGTGATTATTGTGAGAGAAAGATTAGCGTACCCTCTAGCTCCGTGAGTAGCCTATGCCTATTACATTTAGTACAGAGCTGTAAGAATAGAGAATATATCTCCTTTTTCTTTAGAGCAGCTAGACCTCTAAGATACTGATAAATTTATGTCATTTAGACCAGTGCGCTGTGTGGAATACTTCATCATAGATAGAAGTGCTTCATTCAAGTTTTATCTCGCGTGATGATGGAGTTAGTGTCTAATATGCGTATGAAGGCATTGTTATTGGTTGAGATATGTTTATTGTTGATTACACATACATACAGACTTGCATGAACACACACACACACACACACACACATGGTCATTTAAGTGCATGTACTTGCATAATTTCACACATATGTATGTATTATTAAGTAGATGATGTTTGTCCATTAGTACGATGCTAGTTTATTTTGTTTCATTTTATTTCAGAGAGTCCAGCAGTCTGTGCTGGGTTATTAGATGGTGTTACCTAAATAGCTTGGTTATATGGTGTTGCTTAGGAATTGTCTTCAAAGTAAACTTGCGGACAACATTGTTTCTGTATGATTCTTGTGCTACCTGATAGGGTTTCATTAATAAAAGTGGGACCCCTGTCATCAAGAGTTTTTCTGTGACTGCGGAACGTGTGTGAAAGTAGGCCAGAGAGAGTGACGACAACATTACACACAAATCCTTATTCTCCTTCACACATCGTCTTCTCACCGTCACAGTAGCATATACTGTTTATATCGCTGACAAGGATAAGTCGGCAGGGTCATTTTGTGGTGTTGGAACTTGTTTGTTTCAGGGTTCCTGCTGAAGGATTAGCTTAAACCTCTTCCCAATAACAGCGGGAGTTAAATCAGGGTGGATTAAGCTTAATATTATGTTTGCTAGGATTGTGGTCACTTGATTAATTTTTTTGTAATGCATGTGTTTGGGTGTATTTGCTTGTGACTTGATATTTCTCGTTCTTTACGCTAGAGTCTTTATTAGATTGTTGTGAAATAAAAAATAGACAATTTATTAGCGTATCAGATCCTCTTTCTTTTCTGTCGGAAACTAAGTTTGTTTGTGGAGTCACTAATGTGTACTAAACCTTATCTCCAAGAAGAGAGAGAGGCAGTGTGACGGTAGTTACAACATTGTCATTTCGTGGTTGGAGGGAGAGTCAGTATCTGTTCTTCACTCCTGATAACTATAAGTCACACTATCCACATTCAACACTATAACTAATCTATCTTCTCAGACTACATTCATACTTTTGTCTTGTCTCAGACTTCACACAGACTTTTGTCTTGTCTAGGCAGACACGTGAAAACCACGTGTGACAGTGATAAACTTCAGACTCCGCACGAGGTACAATAAATTGGGATACCATCTATTCAACAAGCTAAAGATATGAACTACAGATGAGTGTAAATGTAGCACTGATAAAATGACTGCTGAACATCTGCTTTAAAGATGCCCAACATATGAAGACCTTAGAAATCACATTTGGCCGTCACCAGTGCCATTTTCGGAGAAAAAGTATGTGAAAATACAAATATCCTGAAGCTGACCACTGTTTTCATTGCAAATATTTAAGTACCCGTCTGAGAGTGTACGAAGAGGAAGATATATTTATAGAACATGAATGCAAAACTAGACAAAGATTCCCATATCATACATTAGTTCTTTTGGTTACTTTGATTAGTAATGTTTGTATCTGAATAATGTCATTGTACGCAATATTGTATGCATGTGAATTTGCATGCCCTTACTAATAGACAGCATCCAGAGTTTCATTCCGTTTGTGCCAACAGAAGTTGCAGCTTGCGTGTATGGTCCTGCTGGCGTCGGTACTCAGTTCTTCTAAATATACTATTAGCAATCATTATAAGTGTTAATTTCTCACGTCCTTATTCCTTCAGTCCAGATCTTCCATTACTGCACTAGGTGTATAAACCAAAGAACACAGGCTTCTGTTACACGTCTCGTTTCTCTTTTTTTTTCACACTCACCATCTCCCTCTTCACTCATTCAGCTCAGATTGTTTAGTGGGACCCAAAGATGCAGCAATAGTGAATGCAGTCAGCGACCCATAGCTTGACTGCTTGCATCAGGACCAGCGAACCAGAGCTGGTCAAGACCGTACTCCACCTCCACGTGGTGGTCCTGGAAACAGTCTGCAGCAGTGCAGTCTGGCTGAGCGAGTACGGATCGCAGAGGGAAGGCAAACACGGTCCCAAAAAATGCCGTGCTGAAGTCGGATGTGTCGACCGAAAGGTGCAGATATCACAGCTTAGGCGTAAACAGACACAACGCAACCACCGTCCTTTTCAGGGCGAACGAGGAAGAAGAAGAAGAAGAAGATTGTTTAGTGGCTGCTCCTAAGGTCCGTTCCACAAAAACCTGTTCTCGTCTGCCTTTTTAAAATCTTTGACAAAATTCACGCAATGAATCTTCGATATCTCTCATGCGTAGTCTTTGTTTTTTTCACTCTTCAACTCCACGAAGCATTTGTTTTAAATACAGCTATTTCTTACTACTATCGTCATCTCAGAGCAGTCTGTTGATTTTTCTTCGTGATTTATATACTATAGGCCCTTACCCGATAGTTAATGTATACTTCAGGGAGATAAAATAACTTCCAAAAGGCTTCACAATCTATACTGGTCACAAAAAGTAGGGGATATTTTAAGATGGTATGTATTATTTTACAAAAGAGTGGATTTCGTATTTTAATGGTTGTATGGACATATCGAGCACGATCTTCTCCACTCTCACGTGCAATATCATGTTGACCTGGTGACTCGTGATGAGTAAGCCAATCCCAAAAACAGAGGTGGGGTCCATCCGTAAAGTTCACACATTATTCCTTTTCACAAAAAATGCGTGTATCTCGGGTTTGATGAACACTACTCACCATGGACACGTATACAAAGACTCTGCAACAGATAAAAAAAATTTTCTTCGTCATGGAACGTTTGAGTGAACAGCAGAGATGGATAGGCATAGGCATGTTCAAACCGGAAGTCGGCAAGTGGATGTTGCTCGGAACCTCAATGTTTCATTATCAGTTGTCAGCAGACTGTGGAACAGGTATCAAAATTTCCGCACAGTGGCTGATCTGCCTCGGACTGGCCGCCCAAGAATCACTACACGCCGCCAAGATCAACTTCTTGTTACTCAGGCCCTCAGAACTCGGACTCTAAATGCTACTCAACTTCAGCAACACCTTCAACAGACCACTGGGATCCGGGTCTCAACTCAGACAGTACGAAACCGTTTGCACCAAGTGCAACTGGTCTCACGCAGACCGTTTGTAGCTTTGCCCATGTCACCACAACACAGGCGAGCAAGAATGGATTGGTGCCAACGTCATCATCGGTGGACCAATCAACAGTGGGCATCAGTGATGTTTTCTGATGAGTCCTTTTTCGTTTTGGATTTTCATGATCGTCGAATACTTGTCTGGCGACGGCGAGGTGAGCGTTACCAGCCTCCTGCTACTGTTGCACACAACCGTTATAGAGGTGGCAGTATAATGGTGTGGGCAGGCATCTGTACGAATGATAGGACCGACCTTCACATATGCCAGGTCAATATCACAGGGCTCTACTACCATGACAACATCATCGAGCCTATCGTTGTGCCATTTGCTCAACGGCACGGACCAGATTTCATCTTCCAGGATGACAATGCACGTCCTCGCCGTGCTCGCGTCGTCCAAGATCACCTTCAGATGCAGCATATCCAAACGTTGCCGTGGCCGCCGATGTCCCCCAACCTGTCTCCTATTGAGCATTTGTGGGACCTCCTGAATAGACGCTTCCAACAACGTCCAGCCGCTCCACAGACTCTTCAGCAGTTAGCCCAAGCCCTTAAGCAGGAGTGGCAGAGAATTCCTCAAGACAACATCAGAAGGCTTATTTGCAGTATGAGACGTCGTTGCAATGCATGTTTAGCGGCAAACGGGGGCCCTACACGTTTTTAGAAATATTGGAATACGTTTGTGAAAATGAAGTACCTACCTCGCCTTGGTTGCCAGTGTGACTAAAATCATGTGAGAAAAGCCATAACACTTCTTATACCGCAAATGTCTTGTTATGATGCTCAAGTTTACTTGTACGAAGGAATAAATGAACTAATTTGAAATATATTGTCTTTAGATAACTTTTAAATTCAATATCCCCTACTTTTTGTGACAGGTATATACTGCCAATTCTTTCAAACATTAAGTTTTCAAAGATGTTAAGACAATTTCGCTTTCACAATTAACTTTTAGAAACAATGAATTTTATCTAATCATAGTTCAAAGTAGAGTTATGAAATCATTACCAAATGCACATGAAATGTCACATTAAAAATGGTATTCATGATGAAGCCACCGCTAACAGCATACTACATTTTTCTCAGAAGTAGACATTTGTCTTAATTACACTGGCTAACAAAAAAAAATTTTTTTTTTCTTTCTCTAACATTTCTATGTTTTTCTGGTCAATTTTAATGCGCTGTTTTTAAATCTGCAAACCGTTTTTCTCTATTAGGTCGGGATCTCGAGAAATACGCAATTGAAGTTTTTTAACAACTTATACAGTATTATAACATCATTCGTACAAGAAGTATAACAGTTATGTAGGCTTGAATTTCTTTGCAGTCGACTTTCGTCGGTGAATGGCATGTGGTACATCGCGATGAAACATCTAACAATAATCGGCAAGCATGGTCACACTCCACCGTCCTTGATAACGTGACTCCATTACGGCGATATCTTGATGGAATCGTTCTCCATGTTCATCGCTGACTTCACCAAGGTTGTCAGGGAAAAAGTCAAGATGCGAATCGAGCAAATGGATTTTGAGGGACATGTTACAGCCCATAATTCTGTATGCATCTATGCACTGCTTAACAATATGCACATAGTCGACAGATTTGTGATTTCCCAGAAAGTTATAAACGATCGATTTGAATGCCATCCATGCGCAAAGTTCACTACCATGTAACAAGTTCTCGAATTGTTTGTCTGCAATAACTTTCCTAATCTGAGGTCCTACAAAGATACCTTCCTTTATCTTTGCATCGCTAACTTGCGGAAACCTTTCTCGAAGATAAGTGAAAGCTTTGCTCATTTTATCTAACGCTTTTACGAAATTCTTTATAAGCCCCAACTTTATATGTAACGGTGGTAAAATGATGCTGTCTTTGTTAACTAATGGCTCGTGTATTACATTTTTATGCCCGAGCTGCATACGATCCCTGATAGGCCACACCTTTCTTGCATATGTTCCTGTCTGTTGCGGCTGTCCCATTCACATAGGAAGCAACAAAATTTAGTATACCCAGTCTGCATGCCCGTGAGAATTGCAACGACCTTTAGGTCTCCACAAATCCGCCATTGGTAGTCATTATACTTTATTTTTGCCAAAAGTATAGCCATATTGTCATAAGTTTCTTTCATATGAACAGAGTAGGCGACTGGAATTGATGAAAATAAATTTCCGTTATGCAATAACACGGCTTTTAGACTAGTCTTGGAAGAGTCGATGAAAAGTCGCCATTCATTGACTATGTGCTCGTGACCGAGGTGCACCATTAGACCGTTTACCTTTTTGCAATAGCAAATGTCGTCATCCATCTCAAAGTATTGAATAAGTTCTTTGTGTTTATGACGAAATTTAGATATCGAAGTATTGGGCGCTAAAAGATTCCATTCTTTGAGTCGCGAACCGAGTAATTCCGCTTGTCCTTTGGTAAGAGCGAGATCACGTATTAGATCTGAAAGGTTAATTAAGTGAACACCATCATTCACCGGTATATAATCCGAGTCAGAATTAGTTTCTAAAGCAGGTAAACTATCACTATCTGATGGTTCATTCACGTCCAATGGATATTGTTCTGGTGGAACTGGGATCGGACACGTGATTGGATCACGAGGCACTGGTTTCGAAACCGATTCAATATTTGGATAAACCACAGACTTTCTAGTTTTAAAAGTGAAACCATGGATATTTGTCAAGCAGAAGTAACAATCAGTACCGTAGCGTGATTTGTCTTGTTCATGCCATATTACTGGCACTCCAAAAGGCATCGACTTATACTTCGGCGATTTTCGTAACCAACCTGCCAATGTATTTGCACAAAGTCGACAAAAACTGCATTTGGCTTCCAAGATTTATTTGCATCATCAACTTTCGAATCGAAATAAAGTTCATATGCTTTCTTTAGTAATGGTGTAAAGTTTTTCTGGTGAACACGATCGGTAAAATATTCGCACACGTAACAGAACAGATCAGCCGAATTTATACAACTTCTAGAAGCCATATTTCGCTCAGAATTATTTCAAAATACAGTAACTATTGGAAAATTAGCGTAACATATGTCATGCATCTTTTAGCAGTATAAAAAGTGGAATTATTTTGCATTTTATTAATTTTTAATAAGTTATATAGTAAAAATGAAACGGAGCAAATAACGGTTTCCCAAAAATATATGTATTCACAAATATCTTAAAAACCTGACGTGATAGAGAGAAACGGATTTCAAATTTGAAATCAGCGCAAGAAACTGACCCAAGAACACTTATTCTTATATAAGAAAGAAAAATGTTGTTTTTCAGTGTTATCAATAGCACGTGAAAACGCATTTGCAACGTAATGAAAACAATATTTCATGCAAGTAAACATGCTTGAGATAACGGCTGGAACACAGCAGTCTGTTATTGTTAAAGGTAGACAGTCAGCTGATACTGAAAGCTATGTGTCATGACTGTGTCTGTAGCAGTTTGTTTTAAATAATGAGGCTGTGTTTCACTTTACAGTAACTATTTGCGCGCGGTTCACGAATCTGATGTTTAAGTGCCAAATGTGAAGTTGGTGCTGTAGTTACCAACGTATGAATGTGAAATATGAATAAATGTCAAATATAGTACAGCAATGATGGGAAACATCAATCGATTCAGAGCAGTTCAACAAGATAATGTTATACCTAATCATTGCACTCACTATACATCAGGATGCCTTTTATATTAATATGCTTCCGTTTGGGCATGTCAGGAATATCTATAAAAAATAATGAATACTATTTGCGAGTCGAATGAGTTTCAAAAGAAACATTCTTATCTTAATTCAATTAACGCATAAAGAGGTGCGTTGGGTGAGCAAAGGTAAAGGTCATGCACTTTTGACATTTGATTAGGGGCTTTTTGAAAGGTAACAATGTGGACCATCTTATGGCTCTTTATTGCTTCTGGTTTTTGCTGTTCTCACAGATGTCACTGACAAAATGAGCTGATTACGAATACACTTGGAGTTTATAGAAAAAGACAAGAATGTGACTCAAATGATAGCGTCTGTTAAGTTTTTAAAAACTAAATTAGATTTGTGGACGTCAAGAGTTAAAGGTAAAGTCACTGATATCCGTTCCAGGAATGAAGGACTTTACAGGTGAAGGGTATTACATTCCGTCGTCATTCATTGGCCACTACTGTCATATAATTTTGGATCGATCTCTTCTTCACTACAGCAGTAACTAGTTACATTTGTTGTACGTACTGAATACCTGAGATTTCCGAGGGATCGACACATTTAATTTTCTCATATCAAACAGATTTTTGGTATTTACAACCATTTGACACCCCTTTTTGGGATAATTAATCACATTCGCTCTGCGCTTCTCAGCTCTGCTAAGATTAGCGTAGGTAAAACCCAGATGGGCCTGGTCAATTTCGCATAGTTTTGTTTGCTCAAGCCGTGCCAGGCGATAAAATTACTCTCCCGCAGACGGAGGCATACATGCACTCGGCGGAAACGAATAACATAATCGTTTCATGTCCGTCTTTTACGAACAGATTACTTTAAATAAAAGTAAGATGTTGTATTTCTAGGCATTGCAGAGAAGGCAATCGGATGTTTTATTACCATATATGGGTCAGGTGTCCTTTTTGCATCACGCACATAATTTTCCATGTCGGAATAATTTTGAATTACCCCACCTAAATATGCAGTTTTGAAACGATTGGCGGGGGTTCGAAATAGAGGAACCACCAAATTCCTGATTGGACTCTACCTAAATCGTAACCAACAACTGCAAAGGCTCATATAATCTGACACTTCAGCCAGATTAGAACACTGTGAGAATCGCTTGCCATGACGACAACCAAACTGCCACAGTTAAGACTAGAAATAAGATTCATAAATCGGACCGGATCATTGTTTGAGAAATTTTTGAGGACTTAAGAGCCCAGAAAAAACAACAATTTTAACAAGGAAAACGAGAATGAGGAATCTGGAACGCGGAGTCAAAGTGGAAACTTATTGTTAAAGTAACGACCCACAAGAACACGTATAACAGGCATGTGTTAGTGCCTTAACCTCCTTCTCTGATCAAACAGTATGTGAGCCAAGATGGGCGTAAGTTATACATTTTACATTCTATATTTTTCATTACTAACATGTCAACTAATATATATAAATATTGCCATGTGAATATTAATACGTGAAAATTGCTAATGGATATCCAAGTCATTTGAGGCTGGCAACCTCAGCATATAATATGATGATTTCATGAACCACCACTGCAAGGGCTGGTGACTGCTTTATTGCAAGTTTCTTAAAGAGAACTAAAAAGCATAGGTAGTCCTAAGTTCCATATGGAGCAGGGAGGGAAAGATGAAAGAAATGCTGTACATTTTAATTACAATATTTACATTTACAAACCAGTGAAAATGTCCATGTAAATATATTCTCTTTAAAAATAATGAAAGCATATTCAGTCTATATTGTGAATATTTTTCAACCAGTGGAGATGTAAACGTAAACATATTCTATCTATACTATTAACCTTTTCATTTAAATATAAATTAAATATGACGCAATTCAATTTACATGTAAATGTAAAGAACGTTTTCTCTCGGGGATTGAGCTTTTCTCATTGAGCGTAAAGTCTGAGGTAGATGGAATGATGGAATAGGAAGAAGGGGGCACATAAGTATGTGTTGGGAAACTCAATACTCAGAGGGTATTGGTTTTTCTTAATTTGTGACACTAGTTTGTGTTACCAGTTGAGGGTACTATCTCTGGAACAAATGAGGGTATAAGTGGCCTGAAGTCCACGATAGACACCATCATCAGACGGGTCTTAGAGAAGCGGGACCAACTTCGTAGACATTCCCTGACGCTTCTTGGAACGTGCTGTGCCCTACATCGTTGACCACAGACGTGAGTGATCCAGTGATCCATCTGGAAAGACCCAAACATCAGATGGAGCAGAACAGAGAAACTCATTGGCAGCTAAGTAGAAACATAAAAGCTGCCAAATGAATTCTTACCCAAACCTCCATAACATCATTGATGATGAGCATTTTTGTTTAATAATTATTTAATTTGTTTAAACTGTTAAAACATAATTGATTATTGCATTTGTTGCTTGTATTAAGACAAATCTAATGTTGATTTAAACATTTTGAATGTGCTAGATCCGTATGTCTCAGACAATTTCTTAAATACACATAAGCAGAGCTATATAATAATAAGAGGACATTCGCTGAATGAACTCAGCCGGGGCTTGTACGAGCTAAAATTATATTACATGATCCTTCACACAAGTTGACGGCAGATTCTAGAGTTAACGTGCTCAGCCAATGCAGCACTGTTCTCGCTTTTCTGAATATCTCGTAAATACACCCTGGCGGTAGAAGCGTCATTATCCTTCTACCTACAACTCTGCCAAGAGTAATCTTGTACGAAGGTAGACACATTTGAAGACTCACATCAGTTACACTTGAGTTTTGGCCACTATTGGACTACTACTGCAGAGTGTAGCAAAATATGCGAGAATAAACGCTCAATTCAGTACGATTTAGGCATAAAACGATAATCAATACATTAGCCCGCATGTGTCTGACGGTTGTCATCTTCGACGCCAGCCGCGCTGCTTTTTGCACAGTGCTAAGCCTATAGAACGATTTCACGGAAAAAGTCTGACACGCTTTAGTTTCGTTTTCGACAAACACTACTAATAGTTAACCTTTGCCCAATCTGCTGATTACACTTTGTAAGTCTAGCCTTACAATTAACTATTGGCGGAAGTATACCCCAATATAGCTATCTGAAGTAACACTTTCTGTCAACTTTGTAGCAAAACTAGTAGTAATCCTTATATTTTTTGGTAATATTACACGATACAATGCTAAATAGTAACGCAAATTCTTAAACCCGCCCCATCTACCCCGCTTCGATGACACAGTCTGCAACGCATATATTCACACTGCGAAAAAGCCAGCAAAGCATAACCACGCAGACAGTTTTATTTCCTATTCGTGGTAGCATTTCTGATGTAACTAAAACAAGTTAGTTATTTGAAAAAATACATGCTCGCAAGATGAAGGAGGGGAAAAATGGCTGACTTGTGCACAATTTTATTTGACGATGGACGATGAAATAAATTGGAAATTTTAAACCATTAGGAAGTTCCCCATGAGAATTATATGATAGTGTGACGTGAAGTTAGCTGAGTAAGAATGTACTTTAAATAATATGATAGTCCCAGTAATAGAGAAGTTATTAAAGAAAAACTATTATCTAAGAGCACACGACCAGAGATACTGGCGTTCCTGCTCATGTTTTTTGGTAACGTTAGGGGGACGCGAACTGGAAAAAGAGGCAGGGAGGTACATTCAAATTAGCTTGAGGTGAACAGAGTATGAATGGGAAAGGGAAACGGTAGGAGAAATGTAATCCTAAACGTGATATCTTTTGTATTTTGCATGACTAGAGCAAACTAGCCAATCGACCACCAGTTATTCAAAATTATTCAAACTGCATTTGAATTCAAGTAGTAGAACGTTACGATTGGATAGGCTGGTAGATATTAGCAAAAGGCTTTGATTATTCATTGCCAGTTGAACTAATATTTTTATACAGATATACTGAAAAACAGCTGTGTTAATTATAAACTTAAATAAAGAATCAAGTCACAGTCTGTACGATTCGGAGGAAGCTGAGGCCATTTCTTCACAAAATCAGCGTCATTTGTTTATATATTTCTTGATTGTGGTAAGGATATTTTATGAAATTTACTATGTTTGGTCCAACTACAAAAGTTAGATACTGCTTTTGGGGGAAAAGTGAAGGACATGTCGGAAGCAGACATTGTTGAGTCCACACATTAAACGGTATCTGACTGATGTATGTTGTTATGATTATGTTGACATATTATTGTATTAAAAATAGTTTAGCAAGCCTCTGTGTTCAATGAACACTGTTTAACATGCCTGAAGCAAATATAAGTGTAAAGAAAAGAAGAGAAGATCATATCACAGGAAATGTGGTTACTCCACATTATTGTGTGGAGGAAAAGTATGTGAACGTACAGTGGCGTATCTACTATAAGGACTTGAGGTGTGGTTACAACAAGGTGGGAGTCCTGTACAATTCAGGGGCTAGTGCATTTGTAAGGCACGCGAGGCCGACCCCATACCTACATAGGAAATTAAGTGTTAGAATAAATGATCAGAGATAAAAGGCCAGGGTGTCCTTTTGTTGCAGAGGGTCTATGTTCCTGTTGCCGGCTGGTGACAGGAAACCTGCTGAGTGCTTATAAACACCAACCAGTCTCCAACCAGACTTATATGCTGTTGAATATCCAGTAGGAGCTTTGGCGATTGTTGAACTTGAAATTTCTGCAACTACCCATCGTATTATCTTAAAACAAGGACTCTCAGGTGAAGAGTAAAACATCTGGGGCATCTCTGACATTTTCTTGTGTTTCAAAATATTACACAGGAATTTTATGGGGGTATGAGGAACTACAGCCCTCTTATACAGTGACTCTCCCGTTATATAAATACAATGAATTAGCTTAATATTTCCTACAGGAAGAACAGTTATAAAGACATAATAACTTTTAGTTATTGGGCAGATTGTCCCAACATTTTAAATTGTTCTTTTTCTGTAAACTATCTTGTCTTTGTTTTCAAAGACCTGTCCACAAGCTATGAATGGACAGGCAAAATAAATTGTAAATACTTTTTTTAAAGAAAAACTTAACTGATAGTTATTAACTTTTTTTTATAGAAACTTAAAGTGTTTGATTGTTGTGTAGCATCATTCATTTCTTCCCTAGACACTAGGTACACCATACACCATAAACTAGAGCCACAAGATTGATCGTGTGAGACCTAGGGAGGTAGCGTTAGGTTCTCTGCACATAATTCATCATCATCATCTCTAGAGTCAGAGACCTACATTTGCTTGACCTCACACGGTTATAGCAGACTCCTTTTCATTCTTTTAGGACACCATCATAACCTCCCCAGCAAAATCAACTTTGCTACACAGAGCTAAGAGGAGGCAACCCGTGAACATTGTACAGTAATTTCAGAGAGCAAGAATAGCTCCAATTGCAGTGTTCGTACACACTACTACAGTGAATTTACTTACCAAGACTCATGAGGCCCAAATTTGCCGCCCAACATGAAGGTCGAATGGCTGACTTTTTGAGGAGCCAGTTTGTCCTCATTTGTGAGAATACTGTCCCGTACTGTGTCGTAACTCTGGTTGTGTATTGTTGGTTCTATGTTCTATGTCAATTTACTTTGTTATTTAATGTGTTGATGCAATAATTATTTTGTTTTTTTCTCTCAAAATAGAGAGATAGATAATTTTTTTTTCATTATCTACCTGATTTATATACCTTGATAGATCTATTTTTTTGGGTGTTTTCTTTAGTAAATTTTTTATTAGATGGATACCATCATTCAGAATTTTCCCAACATTTCTTTTGTTTCTCTCTGTCTGTCATAATAAAAGAGAGAGAGGGGTGTCTACTTCTTCAAATTTGTGGAGGTGAAACCAAGATCGAGGTTCACTTAGAAACCATTTCTCTTGGCTGTCGTACGTCTCGTAAAAATAAAACTCTGTGATACTGTCCGTCCTACTTGTTCTGCACTTCACTAAAGTGGTGATCCACCCGGCCGACTTTGCCTTCCTGTTATTCACCCCAGGACACCTGATGACGGCATTAATTCTCCTGTGGTAATTTCAATTCTTTCCATTCCCTTTCAATTTCATCGTACTTTTGTAGTCAATTTTATAATAACTTATAGTCAGTGGTCAGTCCACCATGAACATATAGGAAGGCGTTCGTGCACTTTTATTATATTTTCAGTTTGCTTTCACGGTGCATCGCAACTTTCCTTTTTTCCGAAAAGCTGGCGGAATATTGCCATTTTCACACGCTTTTATTTAACTTCACTTGTATGTCACTTTCATGTCACTTTCAATTCTTGCAATCGATTTTTCAATCACTTCCAGATGAGCAATAGCTGTGAAACTTGGCATAGTTGTGTATTCCCGATGACAATACAATAATCAGTCAATTAGTAATAATTTAATATTGTAATTATGACATTATGAGTAATTAAAGTTTTTCGTAAAGAAATGTAAACAAATTAGGGGCCATAATCAAGTTAATTAAAAATTCAAAAGTACGTGGTGTGCTTTATTTGTTTCTATGCGTAAAACATGAGAGTACTCAAACAAGTGTCTAGCTAAATCAAGGCAAACAATCCAAATTATAAAATTATGAATCAAGGAAAAGTCGAGTTCAATCTCTAGATGGCCTTCAAAATGAAGAAATTGATTGCACCAAATTAACAGGCACAAAGCCATGTAACATTGACGCTCTAAAAGAAATGGATCTCTTAAGAAATTTTAGACCAGATTTACAATAAGTAAAAATATTGTTTATGTTTTAGTATGTCATAGTTTTTCTAACATTAAAAAGAAGAAAATAAAAAAAGTATAAAAAAACATTTTTAAACACACGCTTTTAATGCACCAAAAACCCAAACATAATTTTTCTAGGAGTTTATAGCTTGCAGTCAAAAAATGTAACATCAAATTGACAAAAAGCGTGGGGCGCTGATTCTGCAGGAAATTAACTTCTGCTTTATACTTCATTAGAGACTTATGGATAAAATATATGATAAGCGCTTAAGCGCCCCTCCCTTTTTGTCAATTTGATGTTACATTTTTTGACTGCAAGCTATAAACTCCTTGAAAAATTATTTTTGGGTTTTTAGTGCATTTAAAGCGTGTGTTTAACATATTTTTATATTGATTAGAGAAGTTTTAGTAACTCAATTGCCAAAGGTTGTTTGAAAACATGCTGGTCAATACTTCTAAAGGTACTCCTGATTTACTTACCTCTGATGACCACTTTCTCATTTTTATAGATAAAATGATATTGTTCTTTTCATTTCATGTAAAGAGACATACTTTTATCTCTCTGACTCACTTAAAACATATTCTGCGCAGTAAAAGATTATGGGGTGCAAAGATGAAGATCGGTTCCGTAAGGTTAAAAATCACTGCTGTAAATGTATTGTTACAAATAGCGATCACCTATAATTATTTATTTTCTTGAATATTAAGTTGCACTTGATTCACTGAATTAAATCTCATTAGAAGCTTCATAGTTTATCAGGGTCATCTTGTTCTATGGGGGGGGGGGGGGGGGGGGGGGGGGGGGGGTGGGGGGGGGGGGGGGGGGGGGGGGGGGGTATGGGGGGGGGGGGGGAGGTGGGAAGGAGGGGCTTTCCTCATTATTTCTAGGGTTTGCGTTTTCACTTGTGCACCTTATAAACTAGATTGACTCGTTAATTTAAAACAAAAGAAACCCCCAAGAACTTATAACCTGTTATCAGTATGTGTTCGCTGAGAATAGAAAGGTCGAGGTGGTATAACAAGATACAACATGTGGAATAGATGGAAAGAACCAGACAAATCCCAGTGAAACAAAAGATAATGAAATGAAGTAAGCTTTATATATGACACATTTAGGAGATCAACATTACAAGGCAGACCTGTCTATCTTTTTTTGTGTTTTAGTTTTTTGTGAAACACCCACTGTACAAGAGAAATCAGGGGATATCTAAAATTATACGGAGAAGCGAAATGGCGACAAACTTAAACGAAACGAAGAAGACATGCTAATATAGTAGACGGTTGTCACAAATCATGAATGCCTGACGTGAGCTTGTCGAAGGCCTATGCTTCACCGGGGGCTGAAAGGTACTGATAGTTACGTTAACCAGTACAGTCAGTAGACTCCCAATGTCTTTTTCCGAATCAGCGATTGATGGGAATTTATTGCCAGTATAATTTCTACTTAAACCAATTTATATTTCAACCACAATGTCTTTACTAAAGGCAATAGCGAATAAAAAGACATGCCAAAAGAGGTGAAGTATTGGCGAAAACTAAAACATACCTTCATCACACATTGGTCCTTGTTTTCCTGATACACACGACAGACACATTCCATTGGTAGCTAGACAGAGACGGTCCTTACAGTTTGTACTGCATCTGTCTTCGCATTTCTCACCGAAATATGTTGCAATGCACTCTAATAAAGAACATGAGTGCAATATTAGTATTGCATATGTGTGTATGCATTATGCACGTATACAAAGTATATACGCAATTGAAATATTAATGTGTATATGTGTGTATCAGTGTACATTATGATGTATGCTTGTATGTTTAAGTTACATACATGTGCCTTGTATAGATTCAGGATATTTCGACGGAGTCTTAGAAAGATTGGGCTACTGCTTAATCAGGCAAATCGTAAAAGGCTGCTAATATGACTGTGTGCTAGGAATTCGTAATCTCATCTTGTAAAACAAATTTTAACAGAAACTACCTCAGCAGGAGTGTAGCGGGAGGTTATTTAAAATTATTATATGAGTAAGAGTATGCCAGTAAAGAGTTCTGACCTTACCAGTAATACCCCAGTCGTAGAAATAAGCACTGGTGTATTGTTATCATAAAAATAGTCAGACTGTGAAAACCCTGGCCCAGTTGGTAAGAAGTAGTACCAGGATTTAAGGTGTCTCCTCCCTGTGACTATCTTATGATTACTTATATTCTAGGGGATAAGTAAAAGGTACATTCACTGAACCCACAAAATGGAAAAAGTGAATAAATCCTCAGGTACAGTTAAAATAGTTTAATAATTACACTAATATTCTATTTACTAGTTGGAAAAGAGTATACACATATATATAAAAAATATCCACACAGTTACTATTATTGTCTGTTTAGACTTCATTCATTTTAAATATATCACGGTTTTTAGTTCTCTGATAAATGTCATCACTTGACTATTTATTGTGTTTCATATATTGTGGTAGTCAGTGTCCTAAGTGACACTTATCTGTTCAACTTGATACTGCTGACACGGAACTGTCCTGTGCTGATATCAGACTTGGTAGGCCCAACAGTAGGGATGCCAATGACCAGTTGAAGTTCACTCTTTGGGGTCCTGCACTTTTGTGGGATTGCCTCTGATGAGTGACACCGGCTTCTGATTCTGGACAGTCTGGTTTGAGTTATTTCATGGAACCCTCAGACTTCAGATACTGGACTTAAAAATGTTTCTGGCGATCCGCTCACAATTCATGGGTAGTGGCGAAACTCTGCCTCCAGTCTGGCTCAAACCTCCTTCGATGTGTATCTCTCTCAGTTTACCGATCCGCTACTTATACGCAAAGCGCGGACGTATCGGAGAGTACCGACGTCACAGCTTAGACCTAAACCTAAAAAATCCTTCCCGAACAGTGATTTCGGCCGATCTGTGCGTCGACTGAAATTTTGCGTTTCTCATTCACGGCATATATCATATCCATATAGTTCCATCTTATCTAGTTTTATACAGCTGATAAAACTCTATCTTCCTATCCATGTAATTTCCCAAACTGTTATTTGTTGATTTTAATATTTAGAACAGAAGTGGGTTTACATGCTTTTAGCGTAACTGTGAGCAGCCGAAATACGCATATATCTCCGTAAATGAGAACTTCCTACCGTTCCATCTTATATGCAGTATACACCATCCTTCCCTGTACTGAAATGTAAAATCCTTTTCATACGGATTCCCTTCTGTTTTTATTTATCGTTGGCGATTTCCTCTGTCCGATACACATTTCGCTGATACGCCGCCATTTTGAAAGCGGTCACTCGATCGTAGATGGGTTTATAAATCTAACTGAACCCATTTGCAATGACTTGAAACCAATTTTGCGACATAGCTCCCCCATATTTTAAGCTGGATGATATCTAGCTTAACTATTGGATACAAGACAATTGCAAATCGACCATTCCGAGGTTAGTTTTCCTTCTTTCTATCCTCCTCAAGCTCTGTGGGATGGCGACTTAGAAAATCTGCGCCCACATTCTGTTTTCCCGGAATATATTCAATAGTGAAGGAATATGGCTGAATCAATAATGACCATCTTAGTAAGCGAGTATTTGCATGACGTGATGAGGCCAAAAATGACAGGGGTTGATGATCGCACTGGACCACAAATGGCTTGCCATACAAATAGGGTTGAAACTTATTGATGGCCCACACCAATGCTAAACATTCCCTCTCTATAGTAGAGTAATTCTTTTCTGCCGCGTTCAACTTGTGGCTGGCATAAGCAACAGGAAACAGTTCCTCATTCTGAGATTTTTGTAAAAGCGCGGCCCCAATTCCTACATTGCTTGCATCAGTCCGTACTATAAACTCTTGCGTCAGATCTGGTAACTTCAGAATAGGCCTACTAGTGAGTTTATGTTTCAATTCTGAATATGCATGCTCACACTCTGCAGTCCACTTTATTGTGTCCGGCTTCCCTTTCTTTGTCAGATCCGTCAAAGGTGTACATAAGGTATTGAAGTCTTTGATGTACTTTTGATAGAATCCTCCTAAGGATACGAACGACCTCACATCCTTTTTTTGTCTGTGGTCTAGGTGCATTCCTTAACTTTTCTATATTTTTGGGATCAGGAGACATGTTTCCATGACAAATTGTATGTCCCAAAAATTCTAATTCCTGACATCCGATTACACACTTTGTTGGACGAGCAGTCAAACCTGCCTCTCTGAGTCTACCCAGTAACATTGATAGAGAATGTAGATGATCCTCAAATGTTTCCGTGGCTATGAGAATGTCATCCATAAAGTTGGTGATGTTAGAGTTGTTCAAGGGTTCCAGCAATTTCCTCATCATCCTTGAAAATACGCTTGGTGCGTTTTTCAACCCGAATGGTAGTACATTAAATTCGTAGTGACCATCCGAAGTGCTAAAAGCCAGCATGTGTCGGATCTCGGGTTTGACAGGAATCTGGTAATATCCCTTACTTAAATCGACCTTAGAGAAATATTTCGCAGTACTTAGCGTCGAGAACAGCTGATTGGTATCCGGTAATGGATCAGCTTGGGTTTCTGTGATCGCATTTAATTTCCGGTAATCGATACAGAGTCGGTGTTCTCCACTTGGTTTTCTCAACAGTACAACACTTGAACTGTAAGGTGATTCTGACTTGGAAATGATTTGTTCTTGCAACAGATAATCAATTTCCTCCTTCAATGCCTGTGCCTTGGCATATGGTATAGGGTAGGTCTTCATGCAGATAGGTGTTGGATCGATGACCTTCATATCATATGTCAATAAGTTGGTGCATCCTGGTTTATCAGTTAACACATCTGCATGTGTTTTTAAAACTTCTTTAACTTGCTTCCTCTGTTCCTGAGTTAACTGAGTACTAATTTTGACTTGTTCATATGTCTCAGTCGGTCTTAATGGATACTCTATTGAGGTAAGTGGTTCATGCTTCATTTCGGTTGCGATGGCCAGAGTCATCATATGAGCTACCTCCGTTGATGTCCTGTCATAATATTTCTTTAACAGATTAACATGGTACACCCTTTCTTTGCCCTTCTTGTCAATTCTGTAATTAGTCCTCGATATTTTCTCTAGCACGTTATATGGACCCTGCCAACCAATCTGCAGTTTGTTGTTACTGCTGGGCAATAGAAGAAGCACTTTATCTCCAACAGCAAGTTCCCTATCCTTTGCTTTCTTGTTATAGTATTCAGTATGTTTCTTTCTGGCTCTGCGAAGATTGTCATTAGCCAATTTCCAGCCCATTTTCAGTCGAGTGGTCAACTCATTTACATACTGAATTGATGAGGTGACACTTTCCTCTGCCTTCTCATCTGTCCAAGTCCGCAGCAATGCTTCCAGTGGACCTTTTATAGGCCGACCAAACAACAATGTGGCCGGTGCCATTCCTGTGGAATTGTGTGGGACTTCCCGGTATGCGAATAATGCAGCGGGTAAGTATACATCCCATGTTTCAGGTTTTTCACTTGCCAGCTTCCTGAGAATAGAAATGAGCGTACCGTTGAACCGCTCGACTTGACCATTTCCTTGTGGGTGATAACGAGAGCAATGATAATGTCTGGCTTGAAAAATCCTGAACACTTCTTGGGTTAGCTTTCCCTTGAACTGGGAACCATTGTCCGTCAATATTTGATGTGGAAAGCCTAACCGGGTGAATATTGTCAACAATGCCTCTGCCACATGCTTAGAATCTATAGATGCCATGGCTACGGCCTCTCCCCACATAGAGCATGTATCAACTAGAGTTAAGATATAACTATTCCTTCTCTTAGTCCTAGTGAGGGGTCCAACAATATCCACTGCAACTCTCTCGAATGGAGTACCCATGATTGGCATTTCTCCTAGAGTTGCTGGTGCAGTCCCATGCTTGGGGGCTACACGTTGACACCCTGGACAAGATTTCACATATCGTTTGATATCTTTCGTGATCCATGGCCAGTAATAGTGACAAGCTATCCGTTGACTGGTGGCACCAATTCCCATGTGTCCACTAAATGGAATAGCATGTGCGAGCTCCATAACTTTCTCCCTGTATGACTTTGGTACTACCAGCTGTCCATGTCCTTGAGGTCCTGTACCAGCTTTTCTATACAGTAGTCCATTTTTCATATACAAGTCTCCTTTTTTCTGGAGGGTTATGGGCCTTTGGCAATTTGCCAAAACAAGGCTTCAATGTGTCATCTTCTGATTGAGCCTGTTTCATCTGCTCTGGCTGAGTATTGTTAGGATTTTCCTCCTCGTTTTTGGTGCTCGACCTGGTCTGGACTGCTGCCAGGACAACAGGTTTTACTGGGTCACCCAAAAATACATACCTACACCCCAATATCAGCGGGTATATAGGGTCATCTATCACTGCGGCTGTTATCACTCCTTCCACGTAGCGAGATTTCACATTGATCCTAGCTATAGGAAGTGTCATGGTTGCTGTTCCCTTAGTTGCCCCTTGTATTTCCACGGTGTCTGTGGTAATTTGATCAGAGTGCACTAGGGTTGAACTCACAACTGAGTCGAAATCCAGACCGGTATCATATAAGCACATGACTCGATTGCCGTTCACGGTTACGAGCTCACTCACAGGGGGATGACGGAGGCTATTCTGACTCCCTGTCAGTTCCATCATATCTGTCCTATTCCCTGTTGCTAAACATGCAGCGTGATGAGGGGTTTTCCTTCTACAATCTACAGTGTTGTGGTTGCTCATCTTACAAATTTTTGCACCACTTATCTCCCTGTTTGTAGGGTTTCTTTTCCTGAGTCTGAGGGTTCTTGTCCTTATTATCAAATCTTGGCTTATTTCTGTATGGATGATCCTTCTGGTCAAACTGGGTATTCTGCGGTGGTGGCTTATATCCTTCTACCTGCTTCCTTTTCGTTCCTACTAGTTCAGCTTGAGCGGCTTGGTACCTCTCTGCACATTTCAAAGTGTCTTCCAGCCTCTCTGCTCCTTGTTCCATAAGGAATTTCCGCATTTCTTGAGACATGGAATCTTTCACTTGCTCTAACATAACCATTTCTTTCAGATCCTCGTATGTTTTCTGATACTTACCTAAACTACTCTATTTCAACAAATACGTTTCTAGCCTAGCTGAGAACTGGTTATATGTTTCTCCAGGTAGAGGTTTAGAAGTTCTAAATTTCTTCCTATATGCCTCAGAGTTCTTTTCATACCGGATCAGTAAGGCTTGCTTTAGTATCTCATAATTTTCCTGATCTTCTTTGGGGAGTTTCAGAAACACATCATATGCAATACCTCTCAATCCCTGGGATAACTTTAGACTCCATTTTTCCTTTTCCAGTCCATAGGTAGAGGCTAGCCTTTCATACCTATCCAGGTATGACTCAATTGCGTCCTCCTTTTCAACAAATGGATCTAGGTGGAAGTTCATGGCCCCATTTGCTGTGTTCTGAAAAGAGCTATTCGCAGAATGAGGTGAGCTATTACCATGGGTGATAGTCCCAGCCTGAAGTTCAAGATCAAGCTGTCTCATTTTCAGCTCATGGTCTCTCTCTGCTTGTAACCTCCTTTCTTCTCTCTCAGCTTCTAATTTCTTGGCTTCTCTCTCTGCTTCTAATTCTAATTTCTTGGCTTCTCTCTCTGCTTCTAATTTCTTGGCTTCTCTCTCTGCTTCTAATTTCTTGGCTTCTCTCTCTGCTTCTAATTTCTTTGTTTCTCTCTCTGCTTCTAATTGCTTTGCTTCTCTCTCGGTGTACTTTTCACATTCCGTCGTGACATACCGGATCAGAGCGTCACCATCCATGCCAAGCTCTTTTCCCACCTGCAGTGTAGCAGACCTAAATTTGACCAAGTCAGCCATGATATACCTGTAGTCTAGTAGGGCAAGCGATCTTACTCAAACTAATTTACTACAATATAATTAACCTATATAAAATTAAAGTTAATTAAACTGACTTCACCATATATGAAACAGCTTTCTTTATCTGTACTCAATGGTACTCCTAAAAAATTATATATTTCCTACTATGTTAACTCTTTCCAAAAATTTTCAAAAAAGAAAAAAAAAAATTTTCTACACAGCAGAAATAGAAAGTTGGCTCAGGAATATCAAAGATATATCCCGGACGAGCCCCCACTGTAGCGGGAGGTTATTTAAAATTATTATATGAGTAAGAGTATGCCAGTAAAGAGTTCTGACCTTACCAGTAATACCCCAGTCTTAGAAATAAGCACTGGTGTATTGTTATCATAAAAATAGTCAGACTGTGAAAACCCTGGCCCAGTTGGTAAAAAGTAGTACCAGGATTTAAGGTGTCTCCTCCCTGTGACTATCTTATGATTACTTATATTCTAGGGGATAAGTAAAAGGTACATTCACTGAACCCACAAAATGGAAAAAGTGAATAAATCCTCAGGTACAGTTAAAATAGTTTAATAATTACACTAATATTCTATTTACTAGTTGGAAAAGAGTATACACATATATATAAAAAATATCCACACAGTTACTATTATTGTCTGTTTAGACTTCATTCATTTTAAATATATCACGGTTTTTAGTCCTCTGATAAATGTCATCACTTGACTATTTATTGTTTTTCATATATTGTGGTAGTCAGTGTCCTAAGTGACACTTATCTGTTCAACTTGATACTGCTGACACGGAACTGTCCTGTGCTGATATCAGACTTGGTAGGCCCAACAGTAGGGATGCCAATGACCAGTTGAAGTTCACTCTTTGGGGTCCTGCACTTTTGTGGGATTGCCTCTGATGAGTGACACCGGCTTCTGATTCTGGACAGTCTGGTTTGAGTTATTTCATGGAACCCTCAGACTTCAGATACTGGACAGTCTGGTTTGAGTTATTTCATGGAACCCTCAGACTTCAGATACTGGACTTAAAAATGTTTCTGGCGATCCGCTCACAATTCATGGGTAGTGGCGAAACTCTGCCTCCAGTCTGGCTCAAACCTCCTTCGATGTGTATCTCTCTCAGTTTACCGATCCGCTACTTATACGCAAAGCGCGGACGTATCGGAGAATACCGACGTCACAGCTTAAACCTAACCTGAAAAATCCTTCCCGAACAGTGATTTCGGCCGATCTGTGCGTCGACTGAAATTTTGCGTTTCTCATTCACGGCATATATCATATCCATATAGTTCCATCTTATCTAGTTTTATACAGCTGATAAAACTCTATCTTCCTATCCATGTAATTTCCCAAACTGTTATTTGTTGATTTTAATATTTAGAACAGAAGTGGGTTTACATGCTTTTAGCGTAACTGTGAGCAGCCGAAATACGCATATATCTCCGTAAATGAGAACTTCCTACCGTTCCATCTTATATGCAGTATACACCATCCTTCCCTGTACTGAAATGTAAAATCCTTTTCATACGGATTCCCTTCTGTTTTTATTTATCGTTGGCGATTTCCTCTGTCCGATACACATTTCGCTGATACGCCGCCATTTTGAAAGCGGTCACTCGATCGTAGATGGGTTTATAAATCTAACTGAACCCATTTGCAATGACTTGAAACCAATTTTGCGACAAGGAGCATGTGCTTTTTACATCCTGAAGCGATAACTAAGATGATGATGGTGAAAGTATGAGTGTTATGTTTGTATGTACGTAAGAAGAACTGCAAGAGGGATGTGCTCGGGAAGGAGTGAGTGGGAATGTTTATGAGAATGGTCACTACATTGTATATTTATACATAGATGAAGCTACTCCAACAGCTGGAAGAGGAAGCAGATACAGAAGACCACTGGCAACAAGTAAAAAGAATATGGAACGAGACATGTGAAGAAGTACTGAGAAAAAGAGAACACCAGCACAAAGCATGGGTAACAACAGAAACCATTAGCAAGACAGAAGACAGGAAAAACAAGAAAGCAGATTTAAACATAAGCAAACCCAGAAGCTCCAAAGCCAAGGCCCATGAAGTGTACATAGAAGCAAACAAAGAAGTAAGAAGAAACATCAAAAGAGACAAGAGGAAGTATATTGAAGAGTTGGCAAGGGAAGCAGAGGAAGCTGCAGCCAAAGCAAATATGATGGACCTATACAACAACACAACGAAGCTAACAGGGAAATATAAGCAAGCAAAGAGCCTCATAAAAGATAAGAGTAGAAAATTGCTTAATGGGAAATGAAAAATTCATGAAGAGATGGGCAGAACATTTTGAGGAATTTCTAAATAGACCAGATGCAACTAATCCCCCAGACATCCAGCCAGCAGAAGGAAGCTACGTACGTACATCCTTATGTATGTATGTATAGGCACAATAGGGTTGTAGACATTGTTTATGAGAAAGTTAAATCTACAAATCGTACTGGTATTGACTGTAGCGAGGTCGGATGATATACAGGTATATCTAGATGATACCAGAAGAGAGTGCCAGATGAGAATTCTGGACTTCAAGCAATACACAGTCTCAGAAATGAGCACTACGGTATTGGTGGCACAGGTTATAGTCAGACTGTGAAGATCTCTTGACCTGGTGGTAAGAATTAGTACTGGTCTCTCGCTAAAGAATATCCTATGATTAAATCTAGGGTACATCAAAAATGAACGTGTAACTTTAAACAATGATAAAGTTAACAAAGTCCTCTGGTACAATTATTAACCAATTTATTTATGTATAATGATTTTGTCTCTTTTTTCTTTAGTATGGAAAAGTTTGAAATGTATATTACAGATATTCACAGGATTTATTTCACGATATTCACAGAATTATTTCAATATGCACTTGGCATCACTTTGGTAAACAATAAAGTCACTGTTTATATCTTATCTATGAATTTTGACTTATTTCTTGAAACAATAGTCATCATGTGACAATACAATCTCCGTAATGTTTGTGATTTCAGTCTTTTATAATTGTGGTAGGGTGGGCGAGATGATGATGATGGTGTTGTGATATGTGATCACTCTCTTGCACACTTGCAACCGACCCGATCAACAATAAAACTCTTGATTCTAAGGCAGGGGCTGTATTTATTTATACAACCCATTCAGTGACGAAGAGCACATTGAAGCAAACATTAAACAAATAAACCAACAAACAAAACACCCAGCCAGTGCTCTATTGCTAATCTGAAACAGAAACAAAGCACCGGCTAGTTAAAATCATAATAGTTAAATAATCAGAAACACCATGCTATCACCTGTCAAACTGTCCTACCACACTGCGTGAAACTGAATATTCAACTATCATGCACACTCACGAACACACACACATGCATGTCGTCTAGCGATACTAGTATGGTGTTGTGCATGAGGCTGGCAATCTCACCATGTAATATCGGTTGCTACCGAAACGACCACTGTAAGAGCATCTGAATGCTTCATGCGGAGGCAAACCACACTGGTGGCCCCATGCTCCCTGAGAAGCGGAGAAGAGAAATATATATCTCCCAGTGAGCCTACGTGCTCTCACAAACCATTGTTACCAACAGATTACTGGTGGCAATGAATATAGAGATATATATATATAGGAAGATATTTATTTGTTTGTATACTTGTTATGTTTGGAAATATCTGGTAATCATTATTTTGAGTCTAAGATTAGAACTCTAGTCAAAGGGCGAATGCTCATTTCTTGCTTCGAGTGAAAGTAAATATATAGTCGCCCCACTTGAATATAGTTGAGAGGTTAACATTAGCGCATGCCCAATGAGACGATTAGTCGTCGTTGGCGCTTCCGTGATGATGGACGAAACTTGAAGGTTGTGACCGAAGTTTTTCGTCATTGTGATTGATTCTGGGGAAGAAAGGAGTTTTCCCTCAGTAGAATATGATGGTCGATACTTCTCCCAGAATATATATGTTAGTGTGCTAGTTACTAGTATTTTCTGAACTGAAGGTAAAGAAGGAACATTTTCTAAAACTTTACCTAGGCCTAACGACGCCATAGATGTTATATCATCTATCTATATATTTGATGGATCGTATGTAGACGATTCCTGTACTAGCAGCACTGTGAGTGGACACATGTAACATTCCTTATGGGTATGGAAAACCCAAAGACATTAGTTGAGCAAATGAACGGAACTTTCATTTATAGGGAGGATATCTTTTGGATGAACGCCGCTCACTGGGACCGGCGCCATTTTGAATCCCACTGTTGGTCTGTTTGAATTGTCAATCAGAGAACGGAGATATCTTATTACCTGATGGCGATACCAAGACCTACATTGTATTGAAGTCTACTCTTTGTTATTTGAGATTGTCAACCTTAAAAGAAAGACCCTGTTGAATTTAAAGCCTAAAAGACTTAGCCTGAAAGACATAGTCAGCAGAGGGTCTGTAAGGGAGCATTGTGATGACCATTGTTATGGTTAACTCTTGGTTATGCCTCAAACTTCATCTACTGAAGATAATGAAGTGCATAACAAAGATGATCCCTTGGTAATTTCTCGTGACTCGTTTATAAAACAGCAAGAAGATGATCCGACTCTAAAGAAATTCTTCACTCTTGCAACAAAAGGTGATCCGAATAAAGATACAAAGCGTAAATCTTGGATTACAATGAAGAATGGCGTACTTGTACGTATGGTGCAAGACTCCACTAAGTCAAGTCATTCTCAGATTCTTGTTCCCAAGAATTTGAGAGTTAAAATTTTGCAGCACGCTCACGACTCTCAGTGTGCTGGACATATGGGTTTTTCTCGTACTAAGTCAAGAGTTCTTGCGGCTTTCTTTTGGCCTTTTGTGAACAAGGACATACAGATTTATTGTCGATCTTGTAAAGTATGTCAAGAGGTCAAATCCAAAGGTCCACGCCATGCTGCACCTATTCAGGCTGCAGACATCTCTAATCGACCATTTCAGAAAATGGCGATAGACATCATTGGTCCATTTAAGATCAAATCTGCTAGAGGACATCAATTTATCTTGACGTGTGTTGATATGTGCACACGTTGGCCAGAGGCTATTCCTCTGAAGAGCATTACTACTGCTGACATTGCAGATGCTCTTTGGCTTATATTTTCTCGTCTGGGATTCCCCGGAGAGATATTATCAGACCATGGCACCCAACTAATATCGGATACCATGTCTCAAGTAATGTCTACTCTGCAGATAGAGAGATCTTTGAGTAGTATCTATCATTACGGAAGCGCAAACGACGACTCACTGTCTCATTGGGCATGCGCTAATGTTAACCTTTCAACTATATTCAAGTGGGGCGACTATATATTTACTTTCACTCGAAGCAAAAAATGAGTATTCGCCCTTTGACTAGAGTTCTAATCTTAGACTCAAAATAATTATTACCAGCTATTTCCAAACATAACAAGTATACAAACAAATAAATATCTTCCTATATATATATCTCTATATTCATTGCCACCAGTAATCTGTTGGTAACACCATTCTACACATAACCATAATTAAATAATAATAAAATGGACATAAAATAATATTTAACTATTTGTACAACAAATACTCTCAATAATGAGAATAAGCTGCTACCTCTCAACCAATCCACATCAGTACTCGTTCCTGCACTCTGAACATGTCGTAAGTGACGACTGGTGCGCCTGGCCACAAGCGTGTCGTATATGACCCCTGATGAGATTGGGAACTCATCACTTGAAACACATTGTTACAGAAACAACCGCTGCAATAGCATAACAATGCTTCTTGACGGCTTGCGATGGACACTAGCCGCATTGGTGTTTTCATGCTCCACAAGGAGCAAACAGAGAAATACCTGACTCAACGTGCCTTACGCACAAAGGAGTGGTATTGCGGTCTAAATCTAAATACCTAAAGCTAGATTCATCTTCTCAAAGGGAAATTTAGCACTACAAACTGTGTACACAGCAGATGTAATTAAACTAATCTCAAAGTAACCCATTAAATATATACAGTAGTATTATGATCAGTTATCTTGGAATACACTAAATTACTCTTACATTAAAGAATAAAATAAAATTACTCTTGACTTAACAACTAGAACTAAATTCATCACATAAAGGAGATTTAACACGAAAACTATCTCTTCCATTACCTTAACCCACGTGTCAATTCACAGTCTAAAATAGCGTAACATTATAGACTTGCAACACGTGGTAACTAAGAGTGTTATGCAGACTTGCTGCCGCCGCTTTTATACAGTCATCAACACGTGGCTGTTATCTTACCAATAGTTTATTACTATCTAAATTCCAGTTTCTGATAACATCTCTGCCCATTTTCATATATGAAATAGTTCCCTACTATATTTGCCTTTCTGATGAATGAAATAATCGCTCTTAAACTCTCACATATGTGATTTGGGCTTAGCGAGCCTAATAAAACCTGTCCACACATTATTTTCACTCATCTATCATTTCAGAACTAAATCTGATGTTCTTCAATCCTTAGGAAACACATTCTTTTATCTGTTTCATTAAACATTAGAACAGACTCACTCTGAATACTAATAATAAAACTAGATCACTAAAGCTAATTTAAATTAACTCACGTGTTCAAGGCATCTATTTTGTAGATCGACTCGTTTCTTTCTCTGGGTGACTGACGAACTAAGAGGCACCTGCTGGCTCGCTATCTCTCTATATAGGCCCTAGGGCTAATCACTTACTTAGTCCGCTGCGCGTATTGATTGTGCCACTTAAATAACACACGCGATTATCGCTCTAGAAATAGCGAAAAACTCAAATATAACCCACAACTACCAAATATAACACACAACTATTTTTAGGCTTTATTGTGGCCTAGTAATAAATCTTCTTGAAGATAATGTGGTAAAAAGGCACTAAACCACGGAGACTATGGTAGTGACAAGATGGCGCTGTCACATAATAGAACTTATCTTGGATGCCTGGACTGCTGGCTTTATATCTTAACTACACAGTTGTTGATGATGATGGTTGACACACATCTGTCAATCTTTGCAATCAGTACTGGCCTTCCCATGCTTTAGGGATACCAGTAACTCTGTGTAGTCAGTTATTGTGCTCCTATTAAATGTACGGGATTACATGTATGAATCAACTTCAGGCTTCTGATTGTCCGATTAAAGATTTGAATCTGAAACAACATAAGGTCCTGGGATAGACTCCACATAGGAGTTCCTCTAGACTAAGTGTCTGTGTGCGTCTGTCATCAGAGTGTTGTATGTGGGTGATATACACACAATGTTCTTGTATAGTTTCAGTTTGCAGATGTCTAGTTGCAGTAACTATATCAAAGTAAACACAACCTGTTACGCACAGAATTTTTTCCGAAGACATTGTATAATTATTTTCTAAAAAGACATTGTATAATTAGCTTGTCTGAATTGTACACTTTAATTTTTTCGGTCAAAGCTAGATAACCCTAGTTTGACTGTGATTACCATTTTCAATGATGGTTTCCTTCTCTTGTGACGGGACGCGTCAGTCCATTTTTTTTGAACGATGTGTGGTCATTCTCCTTATATGGTAGTATCGGTCAACTGTTTCGTGGAATGATTGAAACCAGTGTTGAGGTTTTTATTCCTGTCCATATAAGGCGCGATTTATTACAAATCTTTATCTGGAATGTTCCCTACATCGTCTCGTTTGATTCTTACTCAGGTGTATGCGTTCTGCGCATGTCTGGACGTTAGGTGTGCTTGAGAAGCTTTCCTGTCGGGGAGTCTATGAAAAGTTGTGAAGCAGAGAGGACGCTTCTTGCGTCTCTGTGATTCTTTGATAGGGAATTAGGAGCCCTATTGTGAGTTAGTTTAGCTTACAAGGTCCTTCCCTTGATGATTCAAAACGCCTGGAGGCGTGTGTTTTTGTGGTGTTGATTTCGAAACAAGGTAATACCTCATTTATGTTTCAAATCTGTAATCTAACTTTATGTTGACAATGGTCGATCTCTGCTCACTTACGAATTACAGAAATAGAGGTTCTTCTACTAGAAGTCACGCCCCAGGTATCTTCATACCTGAGATTAATATGGACACGGGTCATACTTAGCCCGAAGGACAGTTCTATGTTCTATGAACGTCGCTATGTCAGCGATTGCACCTACGTCGAGGTTAGACTTAGGAATGCCTGTAAAGGTCAGCTTGACCTATACTCCTGGAACACCATCCTCGTGCGACTTATGATTAGACTCATTTAGCACATCTGATCAGTGAGAGGAGTATTGATGCACTTTTGTAATATTGGAGCCAACAGTATAATCCCCTTAGCGCCATATCATTTTTTTGAGTATATGCCAGATGCATTGATGAACATAACTTATGCTGATTTTCGTGAACTGTCATGACTATGGTTTATTGTGAAATGGATGTACAGTTACCTGTCTTGTGGCGTCCTAAAATAAACGATGGAAAAACGTCAATAGAAGTTTACACCTTTATATGACTTTCCATGTCATACCTGATATGTTGTGAACTTGTGAACCACATCACCCATACTCACAGCAACCAACAACAGACCAGACAAGACACCTCACACTGCAACCTATTATATCCCTGGTGTCTATAGGGGTGGTACTCTACTGGGCTGCTGATTATCAACGACTTTGAACTGATACATCTAACGTCCATAGTGGCCAGATTTGTGGTCTATCATCTTTAGTGGCCAGTAGTTAGACTAAATCCACCCTTATCATCGTGGTGGCCAATGACTGGTTCGTCTGTTAACAACACTCACAAGGGTCAACAAACCCATACAGCTAAAATCAATCAAGTTTGAACTGCACTACCTTCAAGATTCTACATCTTCATGCAATATTTTGAAAGTACCCGGCGTTGCTGCATTCAGAAGGTCAAGTGCCGTTTGAATCAATTTTGCTGCATTGCTGTGACAAGTTCCGAAACTTCATTCCCGAATCAGAAGCTCGTTTTCCTGCGTCATTACTGTTTATGGAAGCAAGTTCAGAGGTCGATCAACGTTGGATCACCATCCTTAGAATGCTGATCATCACCTGTTCTGCACCGTGCAGACGTTTGGACATATAGAAGTTAAGTGGCCTGTTTTGTTTGTGAACTGTGCCCTTATACTCTAACTGAGCCTTCTGTATTTCTTCACATTCTTGCTGTTTTTTGTTACATGTTATATGTTATATGTTATTTGTTATATTTATATGTTTATATTTCAGCGGGTCGGTTGGGTAGGTGACTCTCATAGATAATACCACGTCATATAGGTATCTATTGAGAGCGTGTCGTTAGGGACAGAGCAATTTCCTTAATTGGAAATTGTTAGCAATATTTATTGCTATTTTTGTTAGTTGTGACGACATGTGCAGTTTTGTTTTCGGTATTTTTTCGCATTCTTTAGTTTAGTTTTGATTTGTTTGTATTTGTAGGTCTCCTCTTTTCTATTATTCAGTTCTTTACACCATTTTTGTTTATACATTGTGATGTAATTTGTTTGTTTACATTTTTCCCATTTGTCATCACATTCTTTGTGATATTTTCTTTTAGTTTTCGCTGTTTATTTAGTTGACTTTTGCGAATGTTTTCGTATTGTCTTTGATCCTTGTTATTGTTTACATTGTCTTTGATCTTTGTTATTGTTTACATTGTCTTTGTTCTTTGTTATTGTTTACATAGTTCTTGCGTAGTTAGCTTTCACTATTGTTACATATTTGCTCATGCACTATTGTTTGTATAGTGCACTTATCATAACTAACTGGTGGATTTACTCATGCACTATTACCTATGTAGTGCAGTTATGATAAATAACTGATGGATTTGTGTTTATGCACTAATTTGTGTAGTGCCCTGATGATTAAGAAGAGACTGGTGATATTATTATACATTTGATAATACAAGTTCTTTGTCAAAGACTTGTTTCCCACAGAGATTGGGATAAACGTTGTGATTATACAAGTACTTTATTTAAGTCTTGTTACTATTAAGGTTGAAATAAGATAATTAATTATTTCAGGTTTTGGACTCATAATATTAGACATCATGTCTACACTTGAGTACTTTATTGAGCAAGGGAAATCCCTTGGTAAGACTGGTGATAAATTGGAAGAATATGCGACTACTCAATATGATAAAGCATTAAAGTTGGAAGAGAAAAAAATGAAAATGGAAGCTGAGCAAAAGAAATTGCAGATGCAGGTGGATGAAAGGAGATTCCAAATGGAAATGGAAAAACAGAAAAGAGAAGCTGAAGCTGAGGAGAGAAGATTGGACAAAGAGGCTGAAAATAAAAGACTTGAAAAAGAGGCTGAAGAGAAAAAGTTACAAAGAGAGGCTGATGAGAGAAAAGCAAAAATGGAGCATGAAGAAAAACTCTTAGCTTTGGAGTTAGAAAAATTGAAATTGTTGAACACTGGTAATGCTAATGATGCAAATAAGGTGTCAGATAAGTTCAATGCAAGTACTTTTAAGATTAAACTACCTGTATTCAATGATTCCAGTGACGATATAACGTTTTATCTGGATATATTCGAACGTGCATGTAAAACACATAACATAGATAAATCACTGTATGTTTATCAGTTGTCCAATTTACTTAGAGGTGATACTTTGAGTATGTTAAGTATAATAGATGAGCATGAGAAGAACAATTATGAGGTTATCAGGGCAGTCTTGTTAAAGAAGTACTATCTTAACGAAGACGGCTATCGTCTTCAATTTAAATATATGTTGCCAGATACTGGAGTTGAATTCTCTGAATTCATTTCAAAGATACGTCTTACTTTTTCACGATGGGTTGAGCTGACTAAGACAGAACATACATATGAAGCACTTATGGACTTACTACTTAGAGACAAGGTTATGTCTTATGTCAATGAATCTTTTCTTTCTTTTCTTCATGAGCGTAAGCCTAAAAACATAACAGAAATGGAAGAATACTGTTGCTAGTATGTCACTGCGCATCCTCACGTAACCATTACCAACTCTAAAGTAAAAGAAGGTCTGCCAGTTGCTTCGGCAGCACCTTATGGCCCAAATTTCATGCGTAAATTTCAGGGTAGCCAACAAAATTTTAATAAGAAGAGTAACCGTAATTATGCTCAGAATCACAGCAATCAATTTCAAGGTGATTCTTCTTCGCAGAACTGGAGACAAGCTGATACTCCTCGGTATACTACTCCCAATAACTTTAGACATTTTCGCAAAGGTAGTCAGTAGAGAGGAAACTATTTTTCGCGGAGACCTCAAAACCAATATAATAGAGGTTCTCAACAGTATAGAAATGGTAATGACAGTTATAGAAACTAGAATTTAAACCAGGATAACAGTTACAGTAGGGAGTTTAATGATAATTGCAGAGGCAATAATGGTCGCGGTAGATCGCAACATAAAAGAAAGAGATATCAACAGGCAAACTCTGTACAGCAGGAGTCTCAGGGAACATGTAAACAAGGTGATGATGATAAAAACTCTAGTGCTATCACATGTTCTGCCTTTGACTTTAGTAGGGCAACTAAATGTCCCCAATGCAGTACTTTGTTCGAACCGACTACCGTAACTACTTTAAGCTGTGGTCATCCTCTTCCCGCTCTTCCTGCTGCTGTTGCGCATGACGGGAGAGGTTCTCTTATACTACATAAAGGTCTTGTAAATAGTAATCCAGTCTCAGTTCTATTTGATTCTGGATGTACTACTATTGGTGTTAGGCAATCTCTTGTAAATCCATCCTGTGCTACAGGAAAGGTCATCAAATGTGTAACATTTGGTGGCACTTTGGAAAAGTATCCTACTTCCATAATACATATTTCTATTCCCTTCTTTACGAGAGATGTCCACGCGTGTCTCCTTCCAAACCCTATTGCGGACCTTATTATTGGTCGTATTCACGGAGTTAGGGAATGTACCCCACAGCAGATTGCTGTTTGGGAGGAGCAAAACATTGAAGCTACCAATGCGGTGGTCACAAGAGCACATGCTCTGGATCCACCTCAAACTTCATTAACTGATAATAATGAAGTAGATAGCCAAAATATTCACTTGATTATTTCACGTGACTCATTTATAAAATTGCAAGAAGAAGATCCTTCTTTACAAAAATTCTTCATTCTAGCAAAAAAAAGGTGATCCAAATCAGAATACTAATAGAAAGTCTTGGATTTCTATGAAGAACGGCGTACTTGTGCGTATGGTACAAGACTCGACTACGTCCACTCATTCTCAAATTCTTGTGCCAAAGAGTATGAGATTGCAAATATTGCAACATGCTCATGACTCGCAATGTGCTGGACATATGGGTTTTTCCCGTACAAAGTCGAGGGTTCTTGCGGCTTTCTTTTGGCAATTTGTGAGCAAGGACATACGAATTTACTGTCGTTCTTGCAAAGTGTGTCAGGAGGTCAAATCGAAAGGACCACGACATGCTGCGCCTATCCAGGCTGCTGACATTCCTATTCGCCCTTTTCAGAAAATGGCAATAGATATTATCGGTCCTTTTAGGATCAAGTCGGCCAGAGGACATCAATTTTATTCTTATATGTGTCGATATGTGCACACGTTGGCCAGAGGCTATACCTCTCAAGAGCATCTCCACTGCCGATATCGCAGACGCTCTTTGGCTAATATTTTCTCGCTTGGGATTCCCAGGAGAAATATTGTCAGACCATGGCACTCAACTTATATCCGACACTATGTCACAGGTAATGTCTATGCTACATATTAAAAGGTCTCTCAGCAGTATCTATCACCCAATGTCTAATGGGTTAGTTGAGCGTTTGAATAGGACACTAAAAACTTTACTTGGGAAGATAACTGAGGATCATCATCAGGATTGGGACAGGGTTTTACCCGCGGCTCTCTTTGCTTATAGAGAGGTTCCCAATGAACACACAGGGTTTTCTCCTTTTGAACTTGTCTTTGGCGCGCAACCGCGCGGCCCTATGTCCTTACTCCACGATCTTATCACTGCCGATAATATTAGCGATGAGACTCAATCTTCTTACGAGTATGTCATTGCTCTTAGGCAAAAGATCATCGAGGCATGCAAACTAGCAACTTCTTCATCCGAATTTGCTAAAGAAAAGGCAAGGCAGTTTGCAAATAAAAATAGATGTATATGACAACTTTGTCCAGGTGACAAAGCACTCGTTCTTCTTCCGTCAAGGGAGAACAGACTTCTTATTGCATGGAAAGGTTCGTATGCAATAGTCTCTAAAATTTCCGATGTCGACTATGTTGTCGATATTGATGGAAAGCATAAAACTTTCCACATAAATATGCTCACGGAATTTTATGAAAGACCTGACTATTTGCAGCCTATTTTCCAGGCAACGGACAATTCTCCAGTACCTCATGGTCATTACTCATCCCTGTCAGTTATACAGGATGAGGAAACTACTTTTTCTGATGTCAATCTTCTACTTCCTGTGATCCCACTTCATTCAACGGAATCTTGGAAAAACGTTTCCGTTTCTCCTAATCTTTCCGCTGAGGAACATCGACAAGTTTCTTCGATGTTACAAACATTTCAGGATGTCCTTACCGAAATCCCGGGACACACACATGTCAATGAACATGACATAATACTAACTGACCATAATCCTATCAGAGTCAGACCCTATCCGATACCTATCCATTTTCAGTCACAAGTCGAAAAAGAATTGGATGAAATGATACGATTGGAAATCATTGAACCATCCACTTCAGCATACTCTTCGTCTATGGTTATTGTTCGAAAGAAGGATAATAACATTCGCATTTGCGTGGATTATCGCAAATTGAACCAAGTTACGAAGTTCGATGCTGAACCTATGCCTTCATTGGAAGAGCTACTAAACAAACTTTCTAATTCTAAATTCTTTACCAAACTCGACTTATCGAAAGGTTATTGGCAAGTTCCTTTAACTGAACGAGCCAAACCTTTTACTGCTTTTTCTACACCTAGGGGTTTATTCCAATGGAATTTCATGCCTTTCGGTCTTATGAACGCCCCTGCTACATTCGTACGCATGATGCGTCGAATTCTCGCATATCGTACAGATGTCATAGCATACTTAGACGATATCTGTCTGTTCAGTGATTCCTGGGAAGATCACTATTTGGGTTTATACGAATTGCTGTCTACTCTTCGCGAGTATAACTTGATTGCAAAACCCTCTAAAGCCTTTATAGGATTTAGTGAGATTTCTTTCCTGGGTCATCGTGTTGGTCATGGTCTTTTAAAGACAGAGGACCACAATGTTTCAAAAATACTTAACATTTCTGTCCCTAAGACGAAAAAACAAGTGCGTAGTCTCTTAGGTTTGATACAATTTTACGGACGATTCATTCCGAATCTGTCCTCCATTATGGCACCTCTTTCTACTTTATTGAAGAAAGGATCGCCTAATCTGGTCCGCTGATCTCAAGAATGTCAATGCTCATTGGACCAGATTAAAACTCTATTTTCATTTCCACCTATCCTTAGGTTACCTACTATTGAGAAGACTTTTGTTCTTCGAAGTGACGCCTCGTCTAATGGAATTGGGGCAGCACTTATGCAGGAGTATTCTGATACTCTGCATCCGGTGATGTATATCTCTAGGAAATTAAATGCTGCAGAAAGGAATTACTCGGTTTTAGGCCGTGAATTATTGGCTATGGTATGGTCAATTCTCAAGTTGCAAAGATTCCTTCTAGGCGCACATTTCATTGTGCAAACCGACCAGAAAGCTCTTACTGCTATTCAGAGCAAAAACTTGAAGAGCTCGAGGTCCACTCGATATGCCATAGCTCTTCAACCATTTCATTTCACAGCGCGAGCTATCCGTGGTTCGGATAATGTGATGGCAGACATTCTGTCCAGATGCCCACACGATTCCACTTAATTCTTCTGTCATATATATTTCCTGATATACAGTCCACTACTATAATGACATATCAGCACATATTTTCTCACTTTTTGGGCATTTATAACATTGTACCATATAATTTCCTTTTTTTTCTGTTACCGATTTGATCATAACGGAAGAAGGCTAAGTTAGCAATATATGGGCCAGAAGTTCGCATGGCCACATTTATATATTGTATTTTCATGACTGTATTAAGAGATTTAACATTTGTCATAAAGATTTGTGTTATTGATATTTTCGCAGCACATCATTGACGTCTGCGAGATTATGTACATTGTGGAACCATGAAGTATATCAAGTCCTATCCTAATTTGGAGCGGATTATGTCCTCATCTTCTAGTAACGATTATATCCATGTCTACGAGGAACAGCTGATTTATTAGTATTGATTAATAATGCATTGTATAATGTACTTTTTGTTTGAATATGTGTAATTCTATAGTGCGGTATATTAGTATATGACACCGCTGTTTGCACAACACTTCATTGTGTAATACTATGATAATATATTTAATTTCATAGATTTGTATGAGTATGATTTGGCTTGCATTATGATGTTGCCATCACTGTGGCGTATGTTGGTGGCACCTCCCTGGAATATACGTGTACACTTAGGGAAATATTTTCTCTAAGGATCTGAGATATAATCTCAGTTTCGCTCCATGCGTCGAGCTAGCCTCATATTAGGCATTATATCAGCGCATCATACGTGCGTTAGGAGCATGTTTTTTCTGGCTCTAGGATTAATTAAAAAAAAATGTTTCATTTTTTTTCCGGGGGGTGCGGTAATCTGTTACGCACAGAATTTTTTCCGAAGACATTGTATAATTATTTTCCAAAAAGACATTGTATAATTAGCTTGTCTGAATTGTACACTTTAATTTTTTCGGTCAAAGCTAGATAACCCTAGTTTGACTGTGATTACCATTTTCAATGATGGTTACCTTCTCTTGTGACGGGACGCGTCGGTCCATTTTTTTTGAACGATGTGTGGTCATTCTCCTTATATGGTAGTATCGGTCAACTGTTTCTTGGAATGATTGAAACCAGTGTTGAGGTTTTTATTCCTGTCCATATAAGGCGCGATTTATTACAAATCTTTATCTGGAATGTTCCCTACATCGTCTCGTTTGATTCTTACTCAGGTGTATGCGTTCTGCGCATGTCCGGACGTTAGGTGTGCTTGAGAAGCTTTCCTGTCGGGGAGTCTATGAAAAGTTGTGAAGCAGAGAGGACGCTTCTTGCGTCTCTGTGATTCTTTGATAGGGAATTAGGAGCCCTATTGTGAGTTAGTTTAGCTTACAAGGTCCTTCCCTTGATGATTCAAAACGCCTGGAGGCGTGTGTTTTTGTGGTGTTGATTTCGAAACAAGGTAATACCTCATTTATGTTTCAAATCTGTAATCTAACTTTATGTTGACAATGGTCGATCTCTGCTCACTTACGAATTACAGAAATAGAGGTTCTTCTACTAGAAGTCACGCCCCAGGTATCTTCATACCTGAGATTAATATGGACACGGGTCATACTTAGCCCGAAGGACAGTTCTATGTTCTATGAACGTCGCTATGTCAGCGATTGCACCTACGTCGAGGTTAGACTTAGGAATGCCTGTAAAGGTCAGCTTGACCTATACTCCTGGAACACCATCCTCGTGCGACTTATGATTAGACTCATTTAGCACATCTGATCAGTGAGAGGAGTATTGATGCACTTTTGTAATATTGGAGCCAACAGTATAATCCCCTTGGCGCCATATCATTTTTTGAGTATATGCCAGATGCATTGATGAACATAACTTATGCTGATTTTCGTGAACTGTCATGACTATGGTTTATTGTGAAATGGATGTACAGTTACCTGTCTTGTGGCGTCCTAAAATAAACGATGGAAAAACGTCAATAGAAGTTTACACCTTTATATGACTTTCCATGTCATACCTGATATGTTGTGAACTTGTGAACCACATCACCCATACTCACAGCAACCAACAACAGACCAGACAAGACACCTCACACTGCAATTTATTATATCCCTGGTGTCTATAGGGGTGGTACTCTACTGGGCTGCTGATTATCAACGACTTCGAACTGATACCTCTAACGTCCATAGTGGCCAAATTTGTGGTCTATCATCTTTAGTGGCCAGTAGTTAGACTAAATCCACCCTTATCACAACCTGAACACATTTATTTTATAGTCTTACTATACTGTCGTGGTTGAGTTAAACTGTTAGAGTATTTGTCGAGTTAGACAATTGTAGTGAAATCGACTATGAGAGTAAACTGACAAAATTATAGATTACACATAGATACTGTGTAAATAGGGTGAACTTGAGACCAACGTGGAAGAGGATTCATTAAAGTTATCTCTCTCTCCAAGCCTCAACACACTTATATAGTCTAAGCACAACGCGCACTCTCTCCTTTCTCTTGTCAAAAATAGAGATGACAGTAAGAGCTGAAATAATAATTATGGATGAAGGGTCGTGAACAGCGCGTTAATAAATGAGTAAAATTTATTAAAGATTCTTGAAAGCAGAAAATATATGAAAATAAGTAGATCAGCACAACAACATAATAAAAGGCATCAATATTCACAACAGTTAACTAATATCCAATCAAACACCAATGGAGAAAATAATTCACCAACACAAAACCTGTCCTGTAGAACACCGAGAAAATAAATAAACAAAGTTCTCAATCCTTCCGCTTTTGGGGAACCACATTCGATAACTCCAGTTAGTGTCTTTATAAGTGGATATATCCTCCTATAGGTGATGAATTTTCACTATAAATACACTGTAGGCGCTGATTACACCCTAATAACGAGATAGGTTGTAGATTACTCTGCCTATCTTCGGCTAATGCGTGCGGGGTTTTTGAATGACCAGAAACACACACAAGGCGAGGTCACTTTAGGATAAACAGTCCACGGCGCTATTATCCAGCGCGTGAAAACAATTTAGGCCTGCGCACTTGATGTTAAATCCGGGTTGGCTGGCTTGAACTTTTATTTGTGATGAGTGCTACGTTTAAGCACATAATCTGGTGTTTTCAATTCTGCTGAAGACGCTCCGCTGATAGATATGCTGGAAGCCACAATGCTCTGACTGGTGATCAAGAGGCCAGTAGGAAACCACTACCGCCAAATTCAATTTCAGATTTTGCGTTGGCTCTTTAAACACTGCATGAGCTTATTTCCCATTAGAGGGATGAACGTTGACAAAGGGTTGTATTTCAGGTAGGGGTGACAACTCGTGGTGCTAATTGCTTTCAGAAAAACCGCGAGATCGAAGAGAATGTGACGTTCTTCGCCTGACTGAAATCCTGCGATAGCAGTGGGGTATCCTGAAACTGAGATCCAACAGAAACGACTTTTGCATCAAGCATACAATAAAATTACAATAATGTTATATTAAACAGTTATGCCCCACTATGGGAAGTATAAATAATTTAATCATTGCTATGATAGTCTCGAGCTGTCTTTTATCCATGTGAGTCGCCTTCCTGTTACTTCCACTCTATCAATTATCAGCATGCTCCCGCATAGGCTAATATATTTTGTACACACATGTACCTGTCAGCAAAAGCTACTCCGTCTAACCACACAAGTAGGCATATGATAATCCCACCCAACCACTAGAAGTTTCTATCAGAAAGTATTAAGTGACTATCTCTTATAATTCAGTGTTATAGTGCCCGCACATCACTATTCAGTTTTAAGTGAATAACCTACACCGCTGACATTTCCTTACAGTAATGACAGTTATTTTAGCGACTCTTAACCCATGGTAAGCACTGAACGGACTAGTAAGTATCTGTTATCGTAAGTTTACCATTAACCCATTGTAAACAAAACACCGAGAGACACCTACTGCTTAAGCACCCGTTAACTAAGGCGGTAGACGGCGCTACACTATTACTGAACTAATTACCGGGAGAAATCATCTAAAATAATTCAAGTCACTCTCCTATCAGATATATATATATATATATATATATATATATATATATATATATATATATATATATATATATATATATATATATATATATATATATATATATATATATATATATATATATATATATAAAAGCTAACATGAATATACATATTATAAAAGATATTTCTCTCCACATCTAAGCCTACCTTGCTGTGGTTGGAGAGCTTGAGTGCCCCAATGATCCAGTGAGCTATGCCGGCGGGAGTTTTACTCATGGCAGGGTCACCCAAACCGGACAGGTCCTTGTTGAGGGGTCAGACTAAATGGGCTGAGGAGGAGGTAGAACCCTATAGGTGTAGATGCAGAACCCACCGGCGAGTGTTACATGCTCTGGTCTGCACCAATCCACCCCCACTTCATGGGACAAATGCTTTCTTGCCTCATTCTTAACTGTTTGTCCTCTATCCTTTAAAGCCAGGGAGTAAACCCTGAAAAAAATAAATCAGTGCAGGAGGAGCACGATAGTCTTGGTTGACAATCCACCTAAGAGAAGGACAACTTCACACAAACCCGGGTAGGAAAGACTCGTTAGTCCGGAAAGACAGCTCTCCTAGGAGTGACAACTCTGATGTAAAACAACTGCTGCCTTGCAGGAAGGTCACGGAAAACCAGAGGCTAGGGAAGCAGTCCCATATAAATGCATGCTAAAGTTGGATGCACTGCGCCGCAAGGCACACACATAGTGCAACACAAACCGCCTTAAGATGACTTAAATATGACTCAACGAAGTGATGCTCAACCCAAGAAGATCCGCCAGGTGGGAAGAGTGCCGGACCCCCTGCCTCGAAGGGGTCTAACCAAAGCTACTGGTGGTCACCTATCTCCGCATCGTGCAGCCAGGGCGCGGAATATTAGGGCAAATGCGACTGGTCAAAACACCCAGGAAAGAACACTAAATATACTCCAATGGAATGCAGAAGGTGTCCTAAAGAAGAAACTACCGCTCACTAAAAAACTACATGATGAGCAAATTGACGTAGCCTGCATTCAGGAAACACACCTAAACACAAACCACAGATTTTCTGTAAGAGGATATGAAACCCTCCGGCTTGATAGAGCGGGACACAAGGGAGGAGTACTCATGTTAATCAGAAACTCCTTGCCTAGCAGAGAGCTTTCTGTTGCTACAAACGGTCAGGCGGAAATTATAGGACCTGATATCACCATAGATGACCAGACAGTTACAGTGTACAACCTATATGCCCCCCCCCCCCCCCCCCCCACAGATAAAGATCATTCACTAGCCCCAATGGAGATTAAGCGTACCAACTGCCTGGTTGTTGGTGATTTCAACAGCCATATAGAAAGGTGGGGTTACACAGAGGCTGATACCCGTGGCATTGAGGTAGAGGACTGGGAGATTGACTCAAATCTACAACTCATCAATAGAGCAGATGATACACCCAGCTTCTACTCAAGAAGATGGCAATCGACCTCGACACCCGACCTTGCCTTCTCAACAGGAGACATCAACCATAAGATTGAACGCATTGTGCCCAACCAATTGGCAGGCAGTGACCACAAACCGATCAAACTAATAATCAATATGGAACATACACTCCCCTTCCATAAACCATTACCCCGCTGGAACTACAAAAATGCCAACTGGAACAAGTTCTCAGCACTGACAGATGAATACTGTGGTTCCATAAACACCCAAAACAAAAGAATTGGAGAAATAGCTGACGGATTTAATAAAGCAGTTCTGAAAGCTGCCCTAGAATCAATACCACGAGGGGCGAGAAAAGATTATAAGCCGTACTGGACAGAAGAACTCAAAGAACTGGAAGAACAGGTAACAGAAGCCAGACATGTAGCATAAAAGGACAAAACAGCTGAGGTAAACATCGCTTACAAAGCTATCTCTGCGAAATACAGAAAACGTTAAACTGTTCAGCCAAAAATAGTTATATCAAAACAACAGAAAGCCTTAACCTCGACAAAGATGGAAGAAAATTATGGAGGCTTGCCAAAGCCTTAAATGATGAGGAATGTAAAAATAAGGAAATAGCCATACAACAAAATGAGAAAATACTCACAAAGAAAGAAGCAGCTAATGTTTTTGCTCAAAAATTCTCACTTGAGAGCCAGATAAATGTTCCACCGGACAGAAAACAGTGTAGTGATTTCTAAATACAATATCTAAATTAATATATAACAGTATAGGGCATAAAGGCAAAGATAAGAAAGTACCAAAGAATTTTCTGCTAGAACGGTTGGTGTCGCCTACGCCTTCAGATTATTATTTGCTAACGAATAGCCGAACAAAACGGTACCCAAAATTTTTCAAATTCGTCCTTGACATAAACACCCACTTTTTTTAGTTCTAAGAAAATATTTGCCTAAAATGCATTGTGGAACGAGGAGGAGCAAGGATAGATGAAATGCTAATTCGTTTCGCATTGATTTTAAACTAAAAAGCAACCATAGCACAGGGGCAAGCCTTGCCTTACGGGTTTCCCCAAATACAATGAAAAAGTTAGAATTGTGGACACCTCGGTCATGTAAACATGTTAAGCTCTTATTATGAATGACCTAAGCTCTCGTAATTATCTCGTAAGCACATGAGAAAAGAAGTGAACAGGATGTAGTTTAAAAATAAACAACCAACATAGAAAAAAAGATAGAATTTTTTAACCAAACCACATAGCCCCTTAAAAATTGTAGATTCGTGTACCTGAAGACTTGCTGACCAAGAATATGTTATTAGTTATATACATAGTCCCTTAACTAATTAAATATTGATAAAACAACACATAGAGATCAGAGATACTGTCAGGTCAAGTCATATCTGCTTAGATTGGATCGCATATTATTTGGGAAAAAAGTAGGTGACAGATAGGCTAGGACAGTACAGTGAATCTGATTGGGTGGCATTTGAAGTGAGACGAAATATTATTGTCTGACCTTTGAATAAACATAAATAACCTAGTAACGTAGGAAAAGTTTGAATGATATTTTTTGAAAAAGACTGTTTACCCTTGTGATATTAATAGCGATTGGCTAACTGAATCGATATTGTCAGAATAAGCGTTGGGGAGGACGCCATTTCTAAGAAAATTTTCAACAGTGATAGATGAGAGCAGGCTGTGCTTTAAAATACAACTTCTAAGCAGCCTGAGCAATAAAACAGATCGAAACTGTGTCAGTCATCGTCTCTGTGTATATTTCATTGAAAATTGTGGTAAGATTGACATTTATTAACCTGTATTTTATGTAAAAATTGAATGTGAAATAATAATATATGTCTGGGTATGAGTGGGTCTATAGCGAACATGAGGCAAAGCCTAAAGATTGATCCACCATGTGATAGACTGTCAGCAAGGTGTAAAATACAAGAATATGTATGATTGTCATAAAGGAGCATAACACCTATCCTATTATATGGAAGAGATTACAGCTGGAATTGCAGTGGCGTTGTAACTATTAGGGAAAGGAATACTGGTGTACATTGTCACATCAAAAGAAAATGGTGGCATAGGTTTGTATAAGGATATGATCCTTTTGTTTGTTTGTAATGTACATGTCCTTAACTGTGGACTATTAGTGTATGCTAGATATTACGAAGGATGCATACCTTCACATTTCAGAGGTCCTGGGTACTGACGTTAATGTGGTACCAAACGCTTGAAAATTGATTGCTTCAGGACTCTGCCTGTTTACTGCGAGCCCATGCTAGTGGCCATTGCCTATCAAACAGGCCTTAGGATTCATGACAGCTCTTTGGGCAAGCCTGTATTCTACATGCTCCCCAAAATTCATAAGATTGAAAACCCTGGCAGACCTATTGTCTCAGCCTGTTCCTGTCCTACTGAACACATTTCTGACTTCCTCGATAGCATTTTCCAGCCTATCGTTGAGAATCTTCCCTCCTTTGTCAAAGACACCAATCATGCTCTTACAACTTTCTCCTCTATCCGACTCTCAGCAGACCGCTCCTACCGTCTTTTCTTGTTAGACGTCTGCTCTCTGTATCCCTCTATTCCCCACTCTGATGGTCTCCGAGCCCGCAGATATATCGATGATGGCATAGGTCTCACAGATATGTCTGAGACTGATTTATATCGCTTCATCGACTTTGTCAACCACTTCCACCCCACCATCAAGTTCACCTCCCTTGTCTCCACAGTATCTGTCAACTTCCTTGACATTACTATTTCTATCACGCCCTCCGGCCTTAATACCTCAGTATACTACAAGCCGACAGATGCCCACAGCTACCTCCTGTATACCTCTTCTCATCCTCGGGCCTGTCGTGACTCCCTTCCTTTTTCACAACTTCTCCGCCTCCGCCGTTTGTGCCAAGACGACGATGACTTCCACTTCCGAGCAAATGAGATGTTGGATTTCTTGCGTAGCACACTTTATTCGGAACATGTTCTCACCTCTGCTCTCCAACGTGTGCTCCCCATCTCTCGTCAGGAGGCCCTCATACCTCACTATAAATCCACTTCAGATAGAGTCAAATTAATCTTGACCCATCACCCTCACAGCACTGCTGTCCAACGGATCCTTTTCCGCCACCTCCCTATCCTCCAAGCAGAGCCTGCGACCCAAGCAGTATTCGGTGAAGCACCTTTGGTGGCATATAGACGCGACAAGAACTTGAAGGATCTTCTTGTTCACAGCCGTCTCCCAAAGGAGAATGCCACTCACTTTGGCACACTACCCTGTGGTCGGACACGATGCAACACGTGCAAGTATGTCATCTCAACCCAGAAGGTGTCCTTTCCTAAGGCTACGTACACCATCACTAGTAACTTCACGTGTGAATCGCGTAATGTCATTTATACGATCATATGTAAACGTTGCTGCAAAACCTATATTGGCCAAACAGGCAAACGACTTGGGGACAGATTCAGCCAGCACTTAAATGACATCTCTCAGCAAAAGTCCACACCAGTTGCCACACACTTCAATAGTCCTGACCACCAGGGTCCCATCGACATCCAGGTCACTGCGATCCGATCCTGCTCCTCTGACACTGCCAGCCGAGAACAGCTTGAGAACCGTCTTATCCACCGCATGGGGTGTCTAAAACCAGCCGGTCTCAACACTTTCCACACCTTTGTCTGAGGTCACCCTTTCCTCTCTTGCTCTATTTGGACTCTTTCCACTCTTATCCTATTCTTCTATTTTTATGCCATCCTCCATAATATGATGGATGTACACGTTTTCTAATTTGTCTTGATTTTTTATTTCATATTCATTTATCTCCTACTTATTCTGTCCTCTTCTATTTCCAGTCCCCACTTTTATTATGTTTGGGTAGTTTTTTGTTCAGTTTCGTTTTTTAGTTTTTAGCTTCTTAGTATGTATTGTGTACTTCCGGGGTCAGAAGTCACTTCCTTTTCAGCCATGCTTCGCTTTCAGGGAAGTACCTAGATTTTATTATTATTATTATTATTATTTTTATTTATTTTTATATTTCTTTAAGTTCTTATGTCTCCTATCTAGCCTTCACTTTCTTTCTTTTCCTGACGAAGGCCTTGTGGCCGTAACGTAGACTACTTTTTTTGTCTTTTGTCCTCGTAAGACGAATCACCTTTTTTCGATTTTTTTTCAAACCCGCCTATCAAACAGGGAACAGATTGTCAAGCGAGCGGAGGAAAGGTTCAACCTATATTCTACTGCCAAGTTAAGTTCTCGTTCGGCACCTGAAAGCCCAACTACAGAACTTTAAAAGAACTATCTAATGACAGTGAATAAAACTGGGACAAATATTTAATAGTTCCAAAGTGACAAAATAGAAACAAAAATTTCAAAAAGGACATGATTTAAAACAACAACCTAGTGGTAATACCAGTATTTCCTTAAAGTAGGAGAACACTACAGATGTATATGAGAATACTATTTTTATGTATGTACAGAGGATCTATTGTGCTATTTGACTGATGTAATTGATTATTTTGATTTCACTTTTAAATTGTCAATCCTGATTCCAAATAAATTAGAATCAGGATAATAAAATTGTAAGAATTATCTTTACACAAAATTCAACCACAGTCTTAAATAAGATAGCCTTTCAGAGTGTCGTTTGTATGTTATTGTGGTAGTACTGTGTGCTGTTGTGAATAATAAACTATTTGTTTGTATGTTTGTTGATTTTGTATTATACACTCTACATTTATAACCCTGGACACTAAACGAAGTCATTTAATATAATAATATAAATACATTTTTAATGAGATAAAAGAGGTGATAGCGGAAAGGTACCCTGAAAAAATATTGTGGTTCGCACTGTTAACCTGCCATTGAAACATCATTTTTTGATGATGCGTAGATGGCAGGGCGGATAGTGTGATTCGCTTGCATGGCTAGGCGGGGTTGTCGCACGGAAGGTCCAGTGTTCAAATCCTGGGTAAGCCACTCATGTCTGTTGTTTTTCTGTTGTCTGGTGTTCTACTTCTTTATTTCCTGCGAGTGCCTGATAACATACCTTTATATTTGTTTCATTTTAATTTCCTGAAAAGTTCACAATACTATTGGGTAAATTCAGGGACCTTCATAGCTAATCTCAATTAATATAAATATAATAATACCTACAACAATTCATAACATCAAATCCACCACAAACAGGAAATTACCAAAGAGCAAGAAATTTACCAAAATATACCAACTGTTCCAGAAGAGCACATGACAGCAAACCTCACCATGAGAGAGCTAGAGGCAGCCATTGTATCCCTTAAACAAAGAAAGTCACCTGAAAAAGACAGGGTAACAAATGACATGCTTAAAGAGCTAGGGCCTAATGCCAAGAAAGTCCTCCTCAAGATTATGAACTATAGCTGGAAGCGTGGAATTGTACCACAAGCCTGGAAAGAAGCAGTACTAGTTCCAATCCTCAAAAAGGACAAAAACCGAATGGAACCCAACAGCTACAGACCCATCAGCTTTCTAAGCTGCACGGGAAAGCTTATGGAGAGAATGATCAATACTAGATTAAGTTGGCACCTCGAAGAAAAACAAATTTTACTGCACCAACAGGCAGGCTTCAGGCAGCATAGGTCTACAGAGGACCAAGTCACCTACATTGCACAGGAAATCGAAGATGCTTTCCAAGAAGGAAAGCACACTTTAGCAGTCTGGGTAGACATGGAGAAAGCATTTGATAAAGTTTGGAAAGATGGGCTAAGAGTTAAAATGCTTAAATATGGAGTCTGTGGAAGAATGTATAACTGGAACAGCCACTACCTAACAAACAGAACAGCTAGAGTGCAAGTGCACGGACAGTTAAGTAAAAAGACTACAATGGAACATGGAGTTCCACAGGGTGGGGTCCTTTCCCCAACACTCTTCCTCATATATATAAATGATATAACAGAAAACATCCACAAGAATGTCCACAACTCTCTCTATGCTGATGACCTGGCCATGTGGACTTCAGAAGAATACATCACCACAGCAAGAGTGCGCATGCAGGATTCATTGCTAGCCCTTGAAAGTTGGTCCAGAAAGTGGTTGCTCAAAATAAATGAACAAAAAACTACACACACTATTTTTACCTTGTCAAATAAACCACAGCAAGCAAAGCTACAACTAAATGGGCAGGCAGTACGGGAAGATGAAACACCAACATACTTAGGAATCACACTAGACCGCCGAATGACGTCGAAATCACAGATAAACAAAATACAGCTAAGGGCAAAACTTCTTGGTACCACATGGGGTGCTGATGAGAATATCCTCAAAAAGCTGTACACAGGCAGAGTCAGACCTGCTATGGAATATGGCATCACAGCCTGGTCGACGGCAGCAAAGTCAAATTTTGACATAGTAAACAGACTCCAAAACCAAGCAGCACGTATTATAACAGGGGCCTCAAAGTTCACACAAATCAACCATATGGAAAGCATTATAGGGCTACAGTCAATGGAGGATAGACGTGACAGCAGAGTCCTAAAACAAGCTGAAAAATTTAAGAGACTCGAAGGACACCCCATGTACCAAAGAATGAATATGCTAGGAAGAGGCAGGCTCAAGCGAACTAACTTTGTAGCCCAAGCAAAAGAAAAAAATTAGCGAAAATACCATGCTAGCAAGCTCAATTGCAAAGAAAATCCCAACAAGTTCAACTATCTCACTGTGGAAAATAAGATGCTTTCCTGAGTTAAAATCTGATATTCCAGGCATTGACAGTAAGGGAACACAGACAGAAACACAAAGAAAGTGTATAGCAACCAAGTATATTGACCAAAAATTCCCAGCAACGCTTTGGACACATGCATATACTGATGGTTCAGCAAAAAATGCAGTTGAAAATGGGGGTGCCGGCATCCTCATAAAATTAAAGAATAGAATCCACTCTATGGCAATTGCCACTGGCAAATACTGCAATAACTTCAGTGCTGAAGCAGAAGCCCCGAAACAGGCAGCTGAAACTCTTATTGAATGCAAAGCACAGGCAGAAAAACAGATAGTAATCTTTACAGATGCCCTCTCAGTAATATCAGCGCTGAAGAGCCATCAAACTAAAGGATTGAAAGATCTGATAATCTCCCTTGAAAGACTGGCCAAATGCTTCAACAAGTGCACTATCCAGTGGCTACCAGCCTATTGCAACATACCAGGAAATTAGGAGGCAGACAAACTTGCTAAGGAAGGAGGTGCCTTACAACAAAATGATATAGAGACAACTTACGCAACGGCAAAGACTACTATAAAGGCTACATTCAAGTCCAAATGGGAAAGAGAGCTCCCGGGCCATTTGAAAAATGATGCATATCATCAACTATCCAGGAAAGAACAGGACATCATTTTTCGGCTACGCACTGGACACAACAGATTGAGATACCATCTATACCACAAATACAGATCTTTGCACCTGCGGTACCAGCCCGATGACGGTCGAACACCTCCTGCAGTATTGCCCAACCTACAGTAATGAACGGAGTAGCATATGGCAAAAACCCACTTCTGTCAACGAAAAACTGTTTGGAGATGTCGGGAACCTTGAGTTGACTACTGCCTTTATTAGAGTCATAAATGTGGAAGTCTGAAGGCGAACGAGGAAGAAGAAGAAGAAAAGATATTTACTTACCCCGAGATGACGAGAATAGGCAACACAATCTAATTGTTGTGCCCACATCTGCCTTTGTCTCATTTGGTCATCTACGGGCAGGAAATTTTACGAGTGTGCTTGACTGTGTAAACCTATCTAATTTTATAGTCTACCAGAGATGCTACCCACCCCACCTGTTCCCACAGATGTTCGGCATATAACGTATTCATGAGTAAGACAAATATTATTCTAGAGTCTACATCAGAAGACAACAACCGCGAGAAATTTTTGTAGATAAGGCGTAATATTATTCTATGCTACGATCAAGGGCCACAACCAAAATCTCAGAACGAACGTGAGTTTTGTCTCCCCTTTGCTCCTGCTACCGACTGTATTAGGCTAGCGGTTCGCTTCAAAGAAATTATTTCTCGCTCGAGACCAAACCTGTTACGAGCCACACGCGTTTCTCCGAGTCAGACAACACAAATGCAGCTTATTCAAAAACTGTTCAAGAACGCAGTTGCCACAGAGAAGGAAGGGTTACGGCAAGTTTGGGAGCACATGAAAGGCCAACATAATGCCCTTTGTAGAGCGGAAACGTTGTGCAGGAAGAGAAGGAAGACTCGAAGGGATAGGGAAAGATTCTTTAGGGAGCCCTTCAAGTTTGCCAAAGAACTGTTTGAGCAGCCACGGTCGGGTACGGTAAACATCAGGAAAGAAGACCTGGAAGAACACATTAGAATGACATATTCAGATGGTCGCAAAGATGAGCCGCTCAGCAGCATGGCAGGCCTTAAATGGCCGGGTAAGCCAGGAGCTGAATTTAACACCAAGCCCCCAACGGTGCAAGAGGTAGAAAGCATTGTCCAGAAAGCTCGGTGCAAGTCAGCTCCAGGTCCTAATGGTGTTCCATATGTGGTGTATAAAAGATGCCCTGAGGTTCTCAAACGACTGCTCCGTTTACTGAAGAATGCGTGGAAAACCCAACTCGTAAGCAAGGAATGGAGAAAGGCAAACGGAGTCTACATCCCGAAGGAGCAAAATTCCACAGACATCAGTCAGTTCAGGCCAATCTCACTACTCAATGTGGAAGGGAAGATATTCCTCTCAGTAATGGCGAAAAGACTCACTACATACCTCCTGGCAAATGGGTAAATTGACACTACCATTCAGAAAGGAGGTATCCCAGGTACATCAGGATGTCTAGAGCATGCCGCAATGATCTGGGAAGCAATCCAAAAGGCAAAGTCTGACAGAATAAACCTCCATGTAATCTGGTTGGATCTAGCGAATGCTTGTGGATCCATTCCACACCAGATGTTGTGGCAGACCTTAGAAATGTATCATGTTCCACAAGAGATTGCAGCAATGCTGAAGCTGTATTTCGCAGGGTTTTCTGTCAGATTTTCAACCAGAGAGTACACAATGAAGTGGATTGGCCTTGAAGTTGGAATTGCGATGGGATGTACCATCTCTCCAATACTATTCGTCATGGTTATGCAGGTAATCCTCAATGCGGCTGAAGGAATGGCTATAGGCCCAAAGCTCGGTGGAATGTGTCACATGCCACCGCTTAAAGCATTCATGGATGACACAACAATTCTGACATCAGATGAACATCAGGCCTGGAGGATGTTAGCACTCCTGGATGAACTAGTCAGCTGGTGCAAAATGAGCTTCAAACCCAAGAAGTCGAGAAGCCTATCAGTCAGGAAAGGGAAGAAAGCAGAGGTCATATTCACGGTTTCCAGCCAAAGAATCCTTACTGTCATTGAGGAACCTGTTAAAAGTCTTGGCAGGGTGTACGATGCCTCTTTAAAAGACTCGAAGGCAGTGCAACAGACAATAGAAAGGGCAGACAGAGGACTTTAGATTTTAGACCAAAGCAGACTCCTTGGAAAGTTCAAACTGTGTTGCCTCCAGTTCATGTTGATACCGAAGTTGCTGTGGCCACTGCTTATATATGAAATAAGCACAAGTACAGTGGAAGCTATAGAGAAGAAGGTCAACAAGTTCATGAGAAAATGGCTAGGGGTACCACCAGGTCTGTCAGATGTAGCACTGTACTGCAAAAAGTCAAAACTTCTGCTTCCCTTCAAGTCAGTTGTTGAAGAGTACAAAGTTGGAAAAGCAAGGCTTGCAATGATGCTACGCGAGTCAGCTGATGACGTGGTTAAGTCCATTCAGCCAACACTGAAAACGGGAAGGAAGTGGAGAGTGGAAGAAGCTGTTGATGCTGCTGAAGAGTCACTCAAACTGAGAGAGGTAATCGGATACACACAAACAAATAGACGGGGATTTGGGCATGGTGACATCCGCTGGTGGTCCAAGGCATCAAGCAGGGAGCGCAGAGACATGGTAGTTCAGGAGATACGTGGAGCTGAGAATGATAAGAGGTTGCAAAAAGCAGTGCATCAGGTCCAACAAGGCCAATGGACTACATGGGAAGGAGCCCTGCAGAGGTCCTTGACATGGAATGATATATGGCATATAGCCCCTCTTAGGCTCAGCTTCGTGGTTAGATCAATGTATGACCTGCTGCCGTCGGCCACCAACCTTGTGAAATGGGGAAAGTCGGATTATGAGCAGTGCCACCTGTGCCAGGGGAGGCAGACATTTGAACACGTGCTCTCAGCGTGTAAGGTGGCATTAGGGCAAGGGCGATACTCTTGGCGCCATAACAAAGTGCTAAATGAGCTTGCTGCGACAATAGATCAGGCAAGAATGAAAGCGAATAGCAAAGTCCACACCCCAAACCGAGCCAGACAAAGCAAACGACGGTATACGGCATCAGAGAGAATAATGGGCTGCGCAGGTAAAATCTGGAAAAAAAGAAAACTGAAAGTGCAAAAAATCGAGGAAACCAGAACATTAAAAGATAAAAAAAAAATAGGACGTGTTGGTAAAATCAAACTAGCGGTCAAATCCGTGACAAATACAAATCAACTAGCTTAGTCCCTTCCACTTCTTCTTCGTCTTATCACCTTATAGATTGATTCTTCCTTCAATCAGCGATAACCTTAAAGAAATCCTGATTTAGTTTGTTTCCTTCCATTCATCATCTTAATTCTTAAACTAAATCCATTCCATTGAATTATTATATAGGTAGTTGCAACACAGCACCTATATGAATTATTATGAGACAAATATGCCATTATATACATAATTATTTAAGTAACAATACTCACCCTCTAGTCACAGATATACACTGGAAAATTCTTGATCGAGGTAGGCTGCCCACAGTTACAGATTGGAATTAAGTCGTGTCTCGTCCTACTCTCTGTCCTTAGTGCATAGAATCTTTAGCTGTGTGTGTGTGTATCATTTTAAATTTGCCTCTCCTTTTATAGTCCAATAGCAGACCTCCTTTTAAGCATGACGTCACTAAGGTTTTGTGAAACATAATGTCTTGACTAACCTGATATATTTTTGGAGCATTTGTGTTAGTGGTCTATACATTCCTTCGTCGTTCTCGTTTTATATACAATCTATCATGTTCATCCATATCTCATTTTACTCAGACGACAGGAAGCTTTCTTTCTATATACGTCTTTCCACATTCCGTTCATCCTACGATTTGATAATCTTAGCAGAAGTGACAAACAGTCTTATCAACTCACGTGTTGACACACTAGCATTCAATTATCTTAGAAAATACTGCATGCCTTGCACTGTCATCTACACCTAAACAAACCTTGTTTCCTCCTGGAAGCAAAGGTGAAAAAAGTATCACTTTTCACCATCCTGTTCGATATAATTCCATTTGAACGAGGCCACCTTTAACACAACATCAATCTTTTACTGCGCGTCCATATTTCCTGTGTATATTACGTCTCGGCTGGTACCTTGCGCTCGCGGCTTTTCATTGGTCAACACAATTTCACTGCGAGTATCGATCCCCAAAAGTAATGGTACCAATTTCGCTACATTGACTAACAATAAATAAAGAAATAATAGTTAAACCATCTCTCTTCGGCAGCAGTGGAAATTCATTTAAATCATACATTGTAAAACCTGATTTAACAATAATCAATCAACGCCGTAAAATCGCTTTTCTATGTAGAAGTAGCAACACCTTATGATGCCTGTGACGAGATATATAAGTGTTAGAGATGATATCCAGGTGTATCAGATGATACAAAAAAGAATGCCAGTCAAGAGTTCTGGGGCTTCCCAACTGAAAAGATCTCCTCCAATTTCAGGGCAGAAGCTATGGCACTACTGCAAGCCCTGAAAATCCTCACCAGACCCGAACAGCAGCCACCAGCTAAGATAGTAATCTTCAATGACTGCAGATCATAACTGGAATCACTACAAAACACCAGAAATGATAACATGATGAATGAGATCAGATCTGAGCTTAACACCATCCAAACGTCATCAACCATTGCCCTTCAGTGCTTACCCTCCCAATGTGGAATTGCTGGTAATGAGAAAGCAGATGCTCTATCAAAACGTGGCAGTAAAATAGGACAATAAGGCCACCCATTGCCCTATCGGGAAGCAAAAACCATCATCCACAACAAGTACAAAAATCAGTGGAAGGAGGAAGGGGATATATACAGCAGAGATGACCCAATCCACCATCTAAACAGATACCAACAGACCACAATTTTCCTCCTGAGAACTGGCCACTGCAGATTACGGAATCTCTATCGCCTCAGGATATCCCACACATAGGAATGCCCATGTGAAACTGGAATCCAGACCCCAGAACACAATATCCAGAACTGCCAAACCCATGATGAACCGCGACGTGCAACCTGGCCAAGGGGTGCTGAGCTCTTGCAGAAGCTATGGGGCTGCCGCGCCGACCTGGTAAAGACTGTGTACTTCGTCCTGGCGACAGGCCTGCAGATTTAGCATGACTACAAACTGATTGCAGAAAAAGAAGAGTTCTGGTCTTAAAAGCACTACCCCTGTCTTAGAAATAAGCACTGGTGTGTCATAGGTGTAGCCAGACTGTGAAAATCACTGGCATAGATGGTAAGAAGTAGTACCAGGATTTAAGGCATCTCCTCCCTACATCTATCCTATGATAAATTAAAATGAACAAGAACTTTAAACACAATGGTAAAACTAAACGAGTCCTCGGGTACAATTAATGAATCATTTATTATTTATAGTGATTTTCTTTTTCTGTTATTTGGAAACGAGTTAGGAAACTACTCACACAATATATTCACAAAATTAATGTTATCTATTATCTACAGTATTTGTAGGAATATTCTTTCCTCTTAGAAAAACAGTGTTAAAAAAAGTCACTGGGCAATTTTATCGAATAGTATTGTGCATTTCAATTCAGGATCTGAAATACTATTCTCTTTGCTAATAAAGTTAATGAACAATTCAGTCACTGTTACTAGTATTACTGTTCTTATAGTCCTTTGACCTTTACACAACATTGTCATCATCTGACTTAATACTGTAATAGCTGTGATAGCTGTGTTATCTATGTTTCATATAGTGATGCTGTCAGTTCCTTTACAGAAAACGTATCTTGGATCCTTGATAATAATTACATCGAACTGTCACTGAAGTTATATCAATCTTGGCAGACCCAACAGTAGGGGTACCAAGAACCAGCTGTAGTTCACACGTTGGGTTCCTTCACTTACGTGGGATTACCACTGATGAACATACACTGGCTTCTGATTGTTGACAGTATGGATCGAATGATTGAATGAACCTGAAACAATATATCGGTCCTGGCTAGTATCTGGCTAGAGTTGTAGGTGACTAGCACAGATGTCAGACCAGTCAGTCATCAGATGTCGAGGTTATAAAGATGGAGATTCTTGACTTGCTAAATTTGTCTTTCCCGGGTTCGCTCTTTCCTTTTTAGGTTTAGTGAGAAGCCTATGCCAGTCCCAAGCCCGGATGAAAAAGGAGGAGGACGGCCTGCATGGAGGCCGTAAGGAGGCAGCCCCTCCACCATGCAAAGGCACAACAGGCCAATCACCTGTTTGCTTTAAACTATGATTACGAGCAATATAAGAGAGAAAACTGGACTGATTCTAAAGGCGACGAACTGGAACGGACTACGGACTACGACTTATGGAACTTGGAACACAAGAAGTATAAATGGGAAAGAAGAGGAGCTGGTGGAAGAGATGAGGAAAGCAAAATTAGAAATCCTGGCTATTACCAAAACACAGAAAAAGGGACAAGGAGTCATGGATCTCGATGGCAACACGCTGTTATACAGTGGTGTACCCACATCTGAAAGAGCTAAAGGGGGCGTGGGTTGCATTGTGGCCAAAAACCAGAAAGATAGTATCGAGGGATGGAACTTTGTCTCGGAGCGCATTATGGTTGTAAAACTAAAAGAAGGAAAAACCATAGTCAACCTGGTCATAGTGTATGGGCCAAATGAGGATGAGAGAGCAGAGGTCAAGGAGGAATTCTTCGAGCTGCTTCAAAGGACAGTGGATGACTGCCTAGATGAAGTTATCATGCTCGGAGATTTTAATGCCAGAGTTGGAAATAACCATGCTAAATGGGGTGGAGTTATCGGAAGATATGGAGAAGATACTCTCAATGACAATGGAAAGCGACTCCTTAGATTCTGCAGTGAGCAGAATCTGATCATCACAAACACAAAGTTCCCCCATAAGCGCATACATGCATACACTAGATGTGAACCAACCAAGCATGAGAAGTCAGTGATCGACTATGCCATTGTTAGGAGAAGCTCATTCAAATATGTCCGGGATGCTAGAGTCTGGAGGGGGCCAGAGATTGGAAGTGATCACTACCTGCTAACAATCAAAAGAACTGAAAGAGCTGCTCAGCCTAGGAACTGCCCAACATCACGCAAGAAACCAAGTAAACGAGCGGGAGAAATGAGCATTAGGACCTACAAGCTGAAAGAGCCAGAAATTAAGACCAGATATCAGGGGCTTATTGCTGCAGCGGTGAGCAACACAGAAGAACAACCTGATGACTTGGAAACCTTCTGGAATAAATTCAAGGATATCATAAAGACAGCTGCAGCAGAAGCATGCGGTGAAGTCCGACTTGGGAAAAAGAGAAAGAGGACACTTTGGTGGACAGAGGAAGTCAAAGAGAAAATAAGAGAGAAGAAACAGGCATGGAAACAATACTTAGGAGCTAAAAACACAACAGGACAGATGGAAAAATATAGAGAATATGTGACACTCAGAACAGAAGCAAAGAACAAAGTGCTAGCATCAAAACAGAAGTCCTGGGAAGAATTTGGAGAAAAGCTAGAAAAAGATGCACAAGAAAACCAGAAATTGTTCTATAAGACCTTAAAGAACATGAGAAATGAAAAACAATGCCCTCTCAAATTTATAAAGGACAAGCAAGACAAATTGTTTACTGCCCCGAAGGAAGTAATGGAAAGATGGAAAGAATATTTCTCAGAACTCCTGGGTGGTGAGCATGGTGAAGCATCAGAAATGATAACCACTAGCACAGAAGAGAAAACCAATAATGGTGAAGATGACATAAAGATGGAAGAACTGAAGGCAGCACTGGAGAAAATCAAGATGGGCAAAGCAGCAGGACATGATGGTATAACACCAGAAATGGTTAAGTACAGTGGAGCATCAAGCAACCTATTACTCTTAAGGGTTCTACAGGCAGCGTGGTACAACAAGACCATACCAAAGGATTGGGAGATTGCCATCATAACACCAATTTTCAAAAAGGGTGACAATCGACAGTGTGGAAACCATAGAGGCATATCCCTTCTCAGTGTCCCTGGTAAAATCTACTCTAGAATCCTAGAGCAGAGACTCCGACGCCTAGCTGAGCCACAACTAGATGAGGTCCAAACGGATTCCGAGCGAACCGAAGTACTCAAGACCTAATCTTCACACTCAGACAGCTGAGTGAAAAGGACCTTGAGTATAAGAGTGAGATCCATCTTTGTTTCATAGATCTAGAAAAGGCGTTGGACAGGGTCCCCTGGAGCAAACTTTGGGATTGTTTGGCAAAGAAGAACATTCCAGCACCTCTGATTCATGCTATACATAGCTTCTACAAGTCTTGCAGAAATTATGTGAGGACAGCAAACCATAAGTCAGAAGGGTTCAGGACCACCACTGGTGTAAGACAAGGTGATATCCTGTCACCTTACCTTTTCATAATCCTCATGGACGATGTCATTAAGGCATGTAAGGAGAGAACAAGAAAGTATTCAGTGGGGTACTGGAAGATGAGACAGGTCTGTATTTCGGTGCTGGCATTTGCTGATGATGTTGCCCTGATTGCTAAATCAGAGGCACATCTGCAATTCAACCTGCAAGTCTGGAAGGAAGAGCTGGAGAAGAGAGGGATGGTCATAAGCAGCTCTAAAACAAAATCCATGGTGATATCACGAGAAGAAAGAAGACATCAGATTAAGCTTGGAGAACAGGTCCTGGAGCAGGTAGACCACTTTAAATACCTCGGAGCTATTACTGACCGAAAGGGAGGCATCAAAGAAGAGTTGGCCACTCGAAAAGCAGCAGCTGGGAGACTTTTTCAGGCCATAAATCGAGGATTCCTCAGCAAGAGAGAGGTTGGTAAAAAAACGAAGATGGCTGTATACCGCTCCACCTATGTCCCAGTCTTGACATATGGATGCGAGTCATGGGCAATGACTACAACCCACAAAAGCCAGATCCAAACCTCAGAAATGAGGTATCTGAGGAAGGTGGTTGAAGTAACAAGAAGAGACATCATACGCAACCAGACGATACGTCAAGGCCTTAAATCCCACCCCCTGCAGACCCAAGTAGAACAGTCCCAACTAAGATGGATTGGCCATGTCTGCAGAATGGGAGAAGATCGGCTACTACGACAAGCATGGGAAACAAACAGCCAGGGATCCAGACCCCCAGGACGACCCAGAGTCCGCTGGGAGGACAACATTAGACAATCTTTGAAGGACCGAGGACTAGAATGGAACCAGGCCAGGAGAAAGACAGCCGATAGGATAGTCTGGCGCTCTTTCTTCCAAACCTCTACACCTCACGGTAGAAGGGGAACGACTAAGTAAGTAAGTAAGAGAAGCAAAACGACCTCAAAATGAGAAGGTATATCCAGCAGAAAAATTGTAACGTTCCAACAAACAGCAATGCAGTAAATTAAACCATAAGTTTATTGATCGTCATTCGACAAGCACTTATATTTTCACAATGACATGATCTGATTGCTTACGTATAAACAAAATAGTGTATACATCCAAAAGAAAACAACTACTGATCTTCATAATCTTTAAGACGAAATTCGAATCCGGCTTGCCTAACACAACACAATGAATACCTAGCAAATCTCTTTTCTCGCATTTTCCACTTTTTATACAGCTACTTTTTTCCCGCCATTTTACACACGACTCGCTCATTTTCCACACGTCTCTCTGTTTTCGACGTTTTGCACACGTCTTTCTGTTATTTCGACATTTTTCACACGCCTCTCTTTTTGACTTTAACAAGTGGAAAAAACCCAAGAATCGCAACACTCATTTCACACTTTCCGCGCGTAACACCAATTTATTATTAATTTCTGGGACTGCCCTACATTTGCCCTCTCATAGACGTGACTGCTAACTGAACTTTTTATGATACCGCTTTTAATGTCTGTCATTCGTATATGTAGCGTAGCATTATAGCACGTATAAATGCTAGTGTAGTAGGCCATGCGGTCACATACGGCCCTGGCCACACAAATGTATCCCAGAAGGAGACATTTGCGGATTATCAACTAACTACCTCATCCTAGTGACTGTTATAAACAACTAACCTATTGGTAGAGGCTCTCAGAAAAAACGAGGGATTACAGTATATTCATAATGTGTAAAACGGGGGATACATAAAATTTGTTAATACACTTCGCCATTAAACAGTATGGATGTACACTACTTCTCAACAATATCAGTATGAACAACGCTGTGAATTAGTCATCACTATAATGTTGACATACTTAATGCTTAGATTTTCAAAAAATAAAATAATTGCATACGATTTTCATCGGTTGTGCAAAAAAAAAAAATACTTTGACAATATTCAACAGAAGTGACTAATATTCATTAAGTATTTAACAATCTTAAATGTAGTAGCTGCAACGAACATCAGCCTAACTGTCACAGTAGAGATATTCGCCGAAATATATTTAGTTGGTTACGCTGTAGAGTGGCAACAGCGTAGAATAGAAAACCCGTTTGGCGAGTCGGGCCAGAACGGAAGAGGATGTAGATTTTGTTGGCGCGATTCATTCTACGAAATGTCAGCCGTCCTGTTAGGACGTTTGTTCCCTTTGTCGGCGGTTTTGCTGGGATTACATGAATGCCATTCTTGTTCATTGCTTGCCAATTGTTTCAGGTGTTCAGGATTATTGGTATATTACTAGAATGTGGATGTAATTTCTAGTGGTTTTTTCCTGGATAGTATTTACGTAGAATCTTGCAAGTATGTATTGCTTTGCGTCAGTATTGGTCTTAGCCTGTGAGCGATAGTCGTTGTGTGGTCGCTGGGTAGAGTATCATCATCATCATTCTCCCTTGGCCATCGACTGCCAAAGCAGTCTCCGGCCATCACACCTTGCGGCGTCATAGGGCAACAAGAAATTATCCATTGTTCCGTTACACCTAACGACGTTTATTGGTACAACAGATTATTAATTGTTGTTTCTTTGATCAGTGACAAGCAAGCGGATGATCAGTCCGCTGTGGGGGTAGAGTATGTCGGTGACTATTTTTGCTATTATTTGCTGTTGATTACGGCAAGTAGTTTGGCATTTTCAATACATTGTGTATTGCATTTTGTGTGTATTGATAGCCGTGTATGGCTTCTGTGTGTGCACATTATTTATTAAAGGGATCATACCTGCTTTAGGTGTTATTGTATTACTCATGTCAGCTACGGTGTACTGTGGTCGTACCGTTGAGACAGCGAGCTAAGAGTCTAGTGTGAGTGTGCATTGAACCCATAGTACCTGTAGAGAGTTTGTTCAGACAGCACCAGTAGCCCGGTGTGCCCTGTGTGTGTGCTGTGTACCATTAGATACATATAACTTATTCTGACACTAACAGCATAAAACTAATGGTCAAACATCAGACCGTGGGACGCAAAAAATTTTATATATATATATATATATATATATATATATATATATATATATATATATATATATATATATATATATATATATATATATGTGGTGAAGTGGGATGTTATAAATATTTATAGGGGACTTAGTGTACTGACTGAGATCAGCTGTGAAGGTATCTATATCTATTAAAAGTAGTGTATTATAGATAACCTTACTTGCTACCACATATCTCTTTATCTCAGTCAGAATTATTCTGGAATAGTGTGATGCTACGTTATGTGTCTAGGGTATGAGTATGGTGAAGTGTAAGTCACAACAACAGACAGATAAACAATTTAATTTAATCCACTACTCTTGACAACACTGTGACACTCACATACATATAACACTCTACAAAGATATCTTAAAAGAGTCACTGATAAACTTTCAAATAACAATTTGTATTCATTACTGGCATGAATGAATAAGTGTCCTGATTCAACTACAAGGGAACCAGGAATCACAATCAATTTAAATTACAAGTTATGTACAGAATGTATTTAATATGAATATTGTAGTGACATATATTATTACAAATGTTCTATGTGTGTCAGTTGTGTAGTAGTAAAATGAGGTAATACTGGTTTTGTTTTGTTCAAGCTCTGTTGGTATTTGTCATCATGACTTCAATAGTTTGTCTTTAGGGATCAGTATTGGAGATGTTCACAGTTCCTGATTTTAAGACAAGTAAATTCCCCTCTTAATGTTAATTTTAAAAAAAATCAGTTCAAGATGAGGGGACATAATGTTGAGCTCAGCTGGCCAACTCTGCTTATCTTTAGTGATGGCGGCAGGAAAGGACTCCTCTGCTCGAATTCTCCTCTGGGCTCAGGAGACACCTCACTGATAGCTAAAAAGACCAAGGAGTATGCTGTCCGACTCTGGATTCAGCACAGCTATGACCAGGTGCTGCTCACTACCATCAAGACCACTGTCCCACAATTTCATGGAAATAAACACAGATACGTTGATTAGCAATGAATTCTGGCACAAACTGGCACAAATTCCGTTCTGCCTATGTTCCAGGCTTTTATTTTAGCAAAAATGTGAGCTGGCTTCAACGTACTGTCGCTTTATCAAGCTTATTTGAATTAGTGGTCTCGAACTAACGCTCCCAAGTGTGTATATCAGCGAGACTGGCCAATGAGCCACGTTTCGACAAGTGTTTGAAAAAAATGTTATCTTTTCCCGTCTCCCCTAACAACCAAGATAGTATTTATAGCCCGACCAATCGTGGTTAGGCTTTCATTTGTTGCGCTCCAATCAATTTGGAGTTTACATGGTAGGCTATTTATGTAACGTAAGGTTTTTTCAAACACGTTATAAAAAAAATTTTATGAGCAGAAATGATTTTATGCTGTCAGGCACCCCCAATATTTTATTTTGGGTATAATTTATTAATTCCTGGACTATTTGCGTAACGTTTTACATATTATTTGTCAGCAAACCCTAAGGAACCCAAAAATACTAATTTAAAGGAGCTACGTGGCTGCGTTCAAAATATGCAATTTCTTCTATCTCCTGTTTAGAAGATGTGCTGTCTGGGTACTGTTATGTGTTCAAACGTAAACCCATATAATGTTGTCTTTTCTAATAAGAGTCTGTTATGATTTATAAACCTAACTCTGGGAAAGGGTAGTGTATTTTATCACTGTCCGTCTGAAAAAAAATTAGTGCATGTAGACTTACACGCGTGATGGTAGTAATTGTGTATCGCGCGAAGCGGGTTTAGTGTTCGGCTTTCTGCCTCTCCCTTCTCTTTTTATCCCTTTAGTCCATCTGTTCGTTCGTTTTGGTAACGCAGTATAATTAATGTTAGGGTTAATTTAGGTCATTACGCAGTACGTCTCAATGCTTTTCCAAGAAATACAGCACACGTTTCATTGAAGAAGGCGGGTAATAATACAGTAAGCTTTACTATCAACGTGAAAGCGTTACAATTTGCAGACGAAGCAGAAAACAAAGGGGATTTCGAGTACATTCTTTGTGACAGCACTGTCATTTTACCATTGCTCTTCTCTTTATTAATTTTATTTGTTAGGCTTCATATTTACCTAATAATTTATATATGTGGATTAGAATATTTCATGACACTTCCCCTCTTAAAACAGACATTATATGTCAGTCCTTTATTCTATATACACATAGAGAAATTTATTATTATTTCTGGGGTTTACGGTGATTCTCATCACACGGATGGCGGCTTAAAAAATCCGCTCCCAGATTGGTTTTTCCAGATATATATTCAATGCTAAAATTATATGGAGCCAGAAGCAAAGACCATCGGAGTAACCTAGAGTTCTCATGCTTAGCCTGTGCTAAAAACGATAAAGGTTTGTGGTCAGTTTGCAACTTAAATGCCTTCCCATATAGATAAATATTGAATTTCTTTATTGCCCATATTACTGCAAGACATTCTTTTTCGCTAGTTGAGTAGTTGATTTCAGCTTTATTCAACTTTCTGCTAGCATATGCCACTGGGCTTAATTCCCCATCCAATGCATCTGATTTCTGTAGTAAAGTTGCACCTAGCCCAATATTACTTGCATCCGTCCTTACTATGAATTCTTGACTTAAGTCAGGTAATTTCAAAATGGGTTTACTTGTGAGCTTTTCCTTCAATTCTTGGTAAGTCATTTCACATTGTGGTGTCCATGTAATGCGATCTGGAAGTCCTTTACGTGTCAATTCCGTTAAAGGTGCACATATGGAATTAAAGTTTTTGATATACTTCTGGTAGAAACCACATAATGAGACAAAGGATCTCACGTCCTTCTTGGTTTGTGGTCTCGGGGCTTTCTGTAGTTTCTCTAAATTCTTTGGGTCAGGGGTCATGTTTCCCTGATAAACTGTGTGTCCCAAAAATTCCAATTCTTTACATCCAACGCAACATTTGGTTGGTCGGGCTGTTAAATTTGCCTCCCTAAGTCGATCAAACAGCATGTTCAGAGAGTCAATGTGTTCCTCAAATGTTTCTGTTGCTATAAGGATATCATCCATAAAATTTGTTATACAGGGATTATTCAGAGGATCCAATAATTTTCTCATCATTCTAGAGAAGACACTAGGCGCATTCTTCAATCCAAATGGCAATCTATTAAACTCATAGTGTCCTTCTGAGGTACTAAAAGCTAGGTATGGTCTAACCTCAGGCTTTACTGGAATCTGATAGTATCCTTTACTCAGATCCACTTTTGAGAAATATTTAGCTTTATTTAGTCTGGCAAACAGCTGATTTGTATCCGGCAATGGATCCACCTGTCCTTCTGTAATAGCATTCAGTCTCCTGTAATCTATACAGAGTCTATGTTCTCCAGAGGGCTTCCTTAAAAGTACAACACCGGAACTATACGAAGACTCACTGTGCGAAATAATTCCTTCCTTCAACAGATAGTCTATCTCTTCCTTCAAAGCTTTTTCCTTAGCAAACGGAATCGAATATGGTTTCATACAGACAGGTGTGGAGTCTATTAATTTCATATCATATTCCAATAGGTTTGTATGCCCTGGTCGGTCTGTTAACACCTCTGCATGATTATTTAGAACCTGTTGCACTCTCTCTTTCTGAGTTTTCGTTAAATGTGTACTGATTTTCACCTGTGCTGCTGTCTCACAGGGGTGTAATGGATATTCAAATGATGAAAGTGGTTCCTTTTTCATCTCCATGGCGATGGACAAGGTCAACAAGTGTGTCTCTTCCTGATGTTCTCTTTCCAAATATTTCTTCAGGAGATTCACATGATAGATTTTTTCTTTCCCCTTCTTATCTATCTTATAATTTGTTCTAGACACCTTCTCTAGAACTGTATATGGACCCTGCCATCCAATTTGTAACTTATTCTGACTCCCGGCAAAAGAAGCAGTACCTTCTCTCCCACAGCCAAATTTCTGTCTTTCGCCTTCCTGTTATAATAGGCAGCATGTTTCTTCCTGGCTTGTTTCAAATTTTCATTGGCAAGTTTCCAGCCAGTTTTTAACCGAGTGGTCAGCTCATTCACATACTGGTATGAAGATGTAATGTTTTCCTCTGCCTTTTCATCAGTCCACGTTCTTAACAAAGCTACATATGGACCTTTAATTGTGTGGACCTATTTGTCCATGCACCGGTATGGTCTCTTCCTCTCGAAGCTTTATAGTGATGATTTTTCTTCCCAGAATTATCATTCACAAAACGACCGCTACCAATTTTTCTTTTGGGGCTTTCTCCCCACTTAAAATTCTTGATGAGAGATTTCCTCTCTACATCCTCTTCCTCCAGTTTGTTTAAGTCCGATTGAGGGATTGTCGGCTTATCCTGGGGTAAGACATCTTTTTGCACTCTCCGCATAGTGGCCATTGTAAAACAGTTAAGTGAAGCTTGTCCGTGAAAAGGGGCTTCCCATTTCATTTGGTCCACTTTATCAAATCTATATTTCTTTTTATTGTCAGGCCTGATTTTGCCTCGGGGCGTGTCCAGGTCCTGATCCATGTTCCCACTTGTGGGTGTTCCCTCATGTGCTATGCTACACCTTTCTACAAAATTCTCAATGTCCCATCTTGCTTTGGGCCAATAATAATTGTGAGCCACCTTTTGAATGATGGTACCTATCTTCTCATGGTCCCCATCTGGTTTCACATGTAGGCTCCTTATTAATTCTGTCCTATATCTTTTTGGAAGAACCAGCTGTCCGTGACCATTGGATCTAGCTCCAGTCTTCCTATAAATCAACTTGTTTTTCATGTAAAAATCTCCCTTGCCTGGAGTTGTATGACAAGTTGACAATTTTCTGAAACAAGGCTTGAGTGTTTTATCCCCAGCCTGTGCCTTCCTCATCTCTTCTGGAGTGGTATCTAACATAATATCCTCCTCCTGTCTTGAGGTCGACCTGACCTGAAGGGTTGCCATATACACAGGTTTCCTTCTGCAACGGTCAGTGTCATGATTGTCCATCTGACAATTTTTACACCACCTTTTTCCTTGGTTGAAAGATTTTCTTTCATCATATTTCCTTTCATCGAATTGTGGGACTTTATTTTTATTTTCATACCGTGGCCTATCAAATTGGTGCTTACCTTTATTTTGATCCTTAGGATCAAATTTATTAAAGTTCTGTGGTGCCCTAAAGTTGTCCACCTGTTTCTTTTTATTACCTGTTACCTCTGCTTGAGCTGCTTGATACCTTTCAGCAACATTTAGCAACTCATCCAGCCTCTCTGCACCTTGTTCCATGAGAAACTTTCTCAGGTCTGGAGCCATGGACTCTCTTAATTGCTCTATAAGGACCATTTCCTTAAGATCTTGGGTTTTCCCCAGAGAAGTCCATTTCTCCAAGTATGTCTCGATTCGTGCAGAGAACTGGTGATAGGTTTCACCTGACAGTAGTTTAGCATTCCTAAATTTTTTCCTGTAAAACTCTGCATTCTTTTCATACCTTAACAAAAGAGCCTGCTTTAGCATGTCATAATTTTCCTGATCACCTCTGCTCATTTTTGCAAAAACTTCATAAGCTGCCCCACGAAGTCCCTGAGATAACTTTAAGCTCCACCTTTCTCTCTCTAACCCATACGTGGTAGCTAATAGTTCGTACCTATTTATATAGCTCTCAATATCATCGTCTTTCTCAACAAAATGATCTAAATGAAAATTCATAGCTGAGATTGAGGCTCCCTGAGTAACCGTAGCATCAGAGGCAAAGGGGCTGGCACCATTTTCAGGAGCATGGCCTTGAAACTCAAACTCCCTTAGTCGTAATTCATGTTCCCTTTGTAATCTTTTCTCCTCCTTTTCTGCTTCCCTCTCTGCAGCTAATCTCTTCTCTTCCCTTTCTGCAGCTAATTTCTTCTCTTCTGCAGCTAATCTTTTGTCTTCTCTTTCTGCTTCCAATTTCTTAGCCTCTTTGTCAGCCTCAATCTGCAACCTCTTAGTCTCAGCCTCTAACTTTCTTTCGGCTTCTTTTTCTAATCTTCTTTCTTCGCGTTCAATAAATTTGTCACATTCCGTTGTGACATAGGCAACCATAACTTGCCCATCTAATCCTAACTCTTTTGCAGTCTGAACCGCAGCAGATCGAAATTTGGCCAGGTCCGCCATTGTCTATCAGGTAACTTAATACAATGTCTAACCAACAATTCAATCTCTAATGGACAACACAGGCACCGTGAGCTCAACCTTATTTAATTCCACCCAAGGATACCTTTTAATTCTTATATTCCCTGAAGTGAATTATCCCCAATATTTTTTATAGTTAAAGATTCAAAATCCCAAGAGCGAGACCCCAATATATGTGGTGAAGTGGGATGTTATAAATATTTATAGGGGACTTAGTGTACTGACTGAGATCAGCTGTGAAGGTATCTATATCTATTAAAAGTAGTGTATTATAGATAACCTTACTTGCTACCACATATCTCTTTATCTCAGTCAGAATTATTCTGGAATAGTGTGATGCTACGTTATGTGTCTAGGGTATGAGTATGGTGAAGTGTAAGTCACAACAACAGACAGATAAACAAGTTAATTTAATCCACTACTCTTGACAACACTGTGACACTCACATACATATAACACTCTACAAAGATATCTTAAAAGAGTCACTGATAAACTTTCAAATAACAATATGTATTCATTACTGGCATGAATGAATATGTGTCCTGATTCAACTACAACATACCCAACACCAACACAATATAGGAACTCACAAAGAATATCTACAATTCACATACAAAACACTCTAGAGATCAATAAGAATGATAAACTTTCAAATAACAATATGTATTCATTACTGGCATGAATGAATATGTGTCCTGATTCAACTACAAGGGAACCAGGAATCACAATCAATTTAAATTACAAGTTATGTACAGAATGTATTTAATATGAATATTGTAGTGACATATATTATTACAAATGTTCTATGTGTGTCAGTTGTGTAGTAGTAAAATGAGGTAATACTGGTTTTGTTTTGTTCAAGCTCTGTTGGTATTTGTCATCATGACTTCAATAGTTTGTCTTTAGGGATCAGTATTGGAGATGTTCACAGTTCCTGATTTTAAGACAAGTAAATTCCCCTCTTAATGTTAATTTTAAAAAAATCAGTTCAAGATGAGGGGACATAATGTTGAGCTCAGCTGGCCAACTCTGCTTATCTTTAGTGATGGCGGCAGGAAAGGACTCCTCTGCTCGAATTCTCCTCTGGGCTCAGGAGACACCTCACTGATAGCTAAAAAGACCAAGGAGTATGCTGTCCGACTCTGGATTCAGCACAGCTATGACCAGGTGCTGCTCACTACCATCAAGACCACTGTCCCACAATTTCATGGAAATAAACACAGATACGTTGATTAGCAATGAATTCTGGCACAAACTGGCACAAATTCCGTTCTGCCTATGTTCCAGGCTTTTATTTTAGCAAAAATGTGAGCTGGCTTCAACGTACTGTCGCTTTATCAAGCTTATTTGAATTAGTGGTCTCGAACTAACGCTCCCAAGTGTGTATATCAGCGAGACTGGCCAATGAGCCACGTTTCGACAAGTGTTTGAAAAAAATGTTATCTTTTCCCGTCTCCCCTAACAACCAAGATAGTATTTATAGCCCGACCAATCGTGGTTAGGCTTTCATTTGTTGCGCTCCAATCAATTTGGAGTTTACATGGTAGGCTATTTATGTAACGTAAGGTTTTTTCAAACACGTTATAAAAAAAATTTTATGAGCAGAAATGATTTTATGCTGTCAGGCACCCCCAATATTTTATTTTGGGTATAATTTATTAATTCCTGGACTATTTGCGTAACGTTTTACATATTATTTGTCAGCAAACCCTAAGGAACCCAAAAATACTAATTTAAAGGAGCTACGTGGCTGCGTTCAAAATATGCAATTTCTTCTATCTCCTGTTTAGAAGATGTGCTGTCTGGGTACTGTTATGTGTTCAAACGTAAACCCATATAATGTTGTCTTTTCTAATAAGAGTCTGTTATGATTTATAAACCTAACTCTGGGAAAGGGTAGTGTATTTTATCACTGTCCGTCTGAAAAAAAATTAGTGCATGTAGACTTACACGCGTGATGGTAGTAATTGTGTATCGCGCGAAGCGGGTTTAGTGTTCGGCTTTCTGCCTCTCCCTTCTCTTTTTATCCCTTTAGTCCATCTGTTCGTTCGTTTTGGTAACGCAGTATAATTAATGTTAGGGTTAATTTAGGTCATTACGCAGTACGTCTCAATGCTTTTCCAAGAAATACAGCACACGTTTTATGCGAGTATAAAGGGATGGATGGATACATTGACAGTCAAACTGACACCTTGACAGACAGATGATTGATTTTAAAGTGAACGCATACCTTGGTCGCAAAGTGGTCCTGTCTTTCTGGCTTCACAATTATTGCATGTTCCACTGGAAAGGTTACATAACTGATCCTTACAGGAAACGTTGCATCTCAGGGTACAATTCTCACCGTAATACGTAGAATTACAATCTGTCAGGCATAAAAGTATACATAATTTAATAAATGTTATTATAAAAACATTATTTTATAAACTAGCTTCACAGATTCGTAGCCACTGAGCGTCACTACTATATAACATAGTACCGAAAATCCATCTAGTTATTGACACACTATGGAATCTCTCAATTTGGTAAGGCAATATATTAATTAAAGAGTCAAATGTTCCATTCCCGAAATACCAGTTTCTTCTTCTTCTTACTCGTTCGCTCTCACTTCTACATTAATTACTCTAATAAAGGCAGTAGTCAGCTCAAGGTTCCTGGCATCTCCAAACAGTTTTTCATGGAGAGAAGTGGGTTGTTGCCATTATGCTACTCTGTTCACTGCTGTATGTTGGGCAGGGCTGCAGCAGATATTTGGCTATCATGGGGCTATGCCACAGGTGCATATATCTGTTGTATCAATCCTGTACTTGTGGTATAGATGGTACCTCAATCTGTTGTGTCCAAAACGTAAGCGGAAAATGATGAGCTGGTCTCGCCTAGAAAGCTGGTGACAGGCATCATTTTTTATATGTCCTGGGTGCTGTTTCCCATTTGGACTTGAATGTGGCTTTTATGGTTGTTTTAGCCATTTCATAAGTTGTCCTTATATCAGTTTGTTTTAGCGCCCCCTCATCCTTCTTTATCAAGTTTGTCTGCCTCTTCATTGCTGGAATGTTGCAATATGCCGGTATCCACTGGACTGTGTACTTTAACCAGATACTGGTTTAGGTATGTAAAAGTGTGTTTTCTCAAAAGTTTAACCTAGTGACCTGTTCATAACCATAACACAATGCTAATTGTGCTAGTAATATCTAACGTTAAAATGTGAATGGAATATAAATTTATTATTGGATTAGTGATAGAGAAAGACCTCTTAATTTATCGAATATTTCACTATTACTTTGAAGTTGACTGAATTTATAATTATTGCTTTTAATATTTTATCTTTTCAGTGGCGGAAGTGTGAGTCTGTTTGACTGCACAAGCCCATTAGAGGGCAATACATTTCAATGTAATAGGGTCAAAGTTTCTGTCAACGTTAGTTTGCGACGTGACGTTTCACTTGGCTTAAGGCTGTAGAAAAACTATTCACGATATGCCAATTGATCTTTAGAATGCTCACTTAGGATACTGTCTACAAGTTTGCAAACGACGTTATCTCCTTGTATGCACTCCAGTGTGTGTTTCTTGAATTCGAATGGTACATCATTTGTTAACTAATATTGGCTGTTCATTTCAGCTGCCAAGGGGAACTTTATTGAAGTCTTTCTCAGCAGAGAGCTCTTTAACTGGAGCTTGTGCTTGTGAATAGCAATTCTGAAGTAATTTAATAATCCTGACTTTTTTGCTTTCCCCAAACTTTCAAAAATGTCTTATGCAGGTTATATCGCAGTATCACAAGCGCGCACGTTTTGAGGGAGTTTCATCAGACGAAGGTGAGATTAATTTTGATGCCTCTTCAAACCACTAAAAACAGTCAGAGTTGATGAACTCCCTCAAGATTGTGGTCAAGAGTTGATCACATCCCCGCAAGAAGATGTTACTGTTGAACGGCTCGAAACATCGTGTTAGAACTTTAAGATGTTTACCAATCAATATCTGGAAAACATGTTTTCTGACCCAATCTCTGTAGAATACATATACTTACTCAGTTAACGCATATTGCATCTTACTGATAAGCCCTTAGTTCTAGATGATTTTTGGACCTACAAAATCCACAAATTCCAACGCCGCATTAGTAGGAAATTTGACCTTTTCGTCTGAGTAGCTTTATAACATGTATCACAAGAAATTCTTTCATCTTCAACAAGTGCAAGTTCTCAATACGTATCTATGAATGTCTCACACATTATATCATCCATGTTCTTCAAACTATCGAAATGTAAAGCAAGTTTATTGACACTCAATAACGCAGTCAACAACAGAACTGATAAATAGTATTGGAGACCGAGAGTTGTGGAGAGGCATGATTGCCTGCGCCACTGGGCATGGTTCATGAAAAAGAATACGTGAAAGAAAGGCTTTGGGCATAAAAGTGGGCTAAAGTTACACAGGAGTAATTGTGAATTGATTATATTAGTACTTCAGACTTCAAATGGTAGGCAAAGAAAACGTATATTACAGACAAATGGGCAGATAAGTCATTTTGTTGGATTTATAATTTTTACAAACACTAATTCATACCTTTATCACACCTTTGTCCTTCTTTTCCCGCTATACAAGACAAACATGTTCCGTCAGCAGCGTCACAGAGCTGGTTCTTACAGTTTGTGCTGCACGTCTCTCTACAATTCTCACCGAAGTTTGTAGCATTGCATTCTGTTACAGTTAAAAGGCAATGAAAAATGATTATAGCCGTGTGCACGTAAAACCGTATGTAATGTTATGAAATATCTGTCTGTCTGTATGAATGAATGACTGTATTATGTAATTAGAAATAAATATGCACACATGGATGTACGTGATTATTACTCGTGAAGTTTTGTTAATAGAAGGATGTGCTCATCTCAGAACGCGCACACTGAGAGACCTGAGACAACAAATTAAAACTGCATGTTTCACTACTCATTTAGTAACAAAACAGAATGGCAGTCAGTTGTTCATCGTTGTGAACAGTGCACTGTTGAAGGTGGTTGACACTTTGAACATTTGTGGATTTAAATGTGAAAATGCCATAATTCTAGTTCATAACTCTCTCTCTCTCTCTCTCTCTCTCTCTCTCTCTCTCTCTCTCTCTCTCTCTATATATATATATATATATATATATATATAGATATATATATATATATATATATATATATATATATCAGGGCATAGATATGTTGTATGTTCGTAGACATGTATGACGTCAGCCAATACCATTTAGCTTCCCAAGGAGGATAGGCTTAAAAAAACATATGCCATGTCCTCTTGTCCCGTGACATCAGCTCAAGTTATTTCCATGATTTCCTCTTTATTTTCACTTCTGTATCTAGCTCTCTTCTCCGAGTGTTTTTTGGTCTATCTCTGCCTCTCTGTCCCTGGGGATTCATATGACTCTGCTGCACACAGTAACAAGATTAAATTAGACAGAATTCAGCATCAGTCTGAATTAAGTACATTAACAGGTGCAATCAGATTAACATCAATGGGAGCTATAGAGATGGCTTTAGGAATTCTACCCTTAGAATTACGGAGAAATGAGTTAAGACTAATGTTGCGCACAGAATGTCGCAACGTATTCTGAGTACTATATATTTTTTTCTAATGCAAGGGAAATAACTCGTGTAACTGTAGTCACTTTTATTTAAAGCAGTTTTCGTTTCTTGTTGGCTTCGGTTGCCAATAAGTTTGTTTCAGCGATCTTAAGTCATGTCCATGTATGGAGCGCTCAGGCCCACTTTTCTTGGAAGCATTTGGCAACTTGCAATGTTTCGGATTCCTATCCTTTTAAGGCTCGAATTTTTAGGGTGTTCTAAGAAAAGGTCCTTGCTTCGAGGATTCTCTGAACTGTATTCGAATCGCGCGTTTCTCTGCTGTCCAGTGTTGTGCTGACGATGTCGATATAATGATGACTGTTCTACCGTACATGTGATGTATCTGCATATTAATGTCTATGCACCTCGTCATTAGGCGTCCACAATACATGATAGAAACGTCACTTGCTGTTTAAAGATTCCTTGACTTTCTACGTTATAAGTTGATGTGACGTCCCTGTTTGGAACTGTAGCTGTTTAACTCCACACTCACATCATACATACAAACCAGACCAAAGACACCATATTATTTCGCCTTTATCATCCTTGGTGTCTGAGGGTGATACACCACGCTTCAAGTGCCAGCATTATCTTACCTTTGGCAAGAAGAAGAAATATAGCACCCTCAACATTGAGTGGCAAATAAGAATCATCCAAACAACTCTTTGCCACTCAACAACTAAATTACATGAACAGAATTATATTAAATACGTCTCACCCAGCACATACAGCTATTACCAGATGCTAACTAACAACTCAGGCGAATCCAATGAATACCCCTAGATACCCTACAGGATGGAAGTGTATGGAGGAAATTGTCCATCTGGGTACTTTAATTACATCAATTAATAACAGTTGTGAATACAAGCTAGTGATTTCTCCCTGGCAGATCAAGAAACCAGACACGGACTACCACCTAGCAGAAATACTTAAGAAAACAAATAATATAGAAAATATTAAAAACACAGCCAATAAATACATACAACAACTATCAAAAGACAGCATTACAGTATACACAGATGGATCCAAGGGAGAGGATGGCAAATTGGGGATAGGAATATATATTCCAATATGGAAAATGGCAAAAGAATATAGCATCACGGAAAATACATGCATTTTCACTGCAGAGATGGGGGCAATACTAAAAGCACTAGAAATATTCTCTAATAACCCTCCCAAAAAATTAACAGTTTTAACTGACTCTCTTTCAACAATTAAAGCACTTAGAAACTTACGAGAATGTAGTAGACCTGATATAGCAGAGGAGATATTTTTGGCTACTACATACTTATATTCCAGAGGATGTTCAGTCTTAATTGCTTGGATACCTTCACATGTTGGCATAGTGGGAAATGAAAAGGCAGATAAAGAAGCCAAGAAAGGTAGATGTGATAAAAATATAATAAATGTAGGGATGAGTAAATCAGAGATTAAGAGCTTAATTAAAGATTTAATAACAGATGAATCTAAAGCAGAGTGAGATAAAAATCTGAAAGGAAGATGTTCAAGGCTCCACACAAGAAAATATCAGATATCTAGGGAATTGAAAATTCCCAGTAATAAGAAACGTCTCAGACTACAGCTGGGAAAAGGTTATTTCAGAACCTTACTGTACAGGATGTCTTCAAGACAATAATATAGAACATTTCTTGTTAAAATGTAAGAGGTATGAACAAATGAGAATACCAATATTAGATTATTTGCAGGCATCAAACTTACCTATAAATATGGAAGAAGTGTTAAGAATAGACCGACCTACGGAACTGCATAATAGTATAGTCAAACAAAATTTAACACGAACAAAGGTTAATGTATAGTAATTGGGAATGTGAAGGTCTGATGCTGTTCTTACAATGCATATGACTTTTAACAGGTGAAAGTCAATTAAATATCTTTAAAAGTCAGTTATATAACTAGAGCTACCAGTCCTTTACACCCCTCCACCTTAATATTATTCTTGTTCAGAGTTTCTGCTTGGTTTTGTTGTTGTTGTTTTTTTTTTTAACATACAAGCATAATTGGAAATTGTGATTTTCCCTATTTACAATGATTTGACAAATGTGATGCCACTTTCTCATATCGGCAGTGGTTCATATTATTTGGAATTGAAAACAATATATATCCTAATTATAACCCATCAGAGGTTGAACGAGATATTTTTCTTCATTAATTAAAAAAAATGCATGCACACCTATGTGTATATCCATTATATATGCATCTGTAATAGCAGGATAGGCAGAGACAGATATGTGTAACGATTTCAAGATAAATACCCATAGAGACATAAAGACCGATAGACGGACAGATGAATATATATATATATATATATATATATATATATATATATATATATATATATATATATATATATATATATATATATATATATATATATATATATATATATATATATAGAGAGAGAGAGAGAGAGAGAGAGAGAGAGAGAGAGAGAGAGAGAGAGAGAGAGAGAGAGAGAGAGAGAGAGAGAGAGAGAGAGAGAGACCACACCTTGGCTGCAATATGGTCCTGATTTTCCAGCCACACAAGAATTGCATATTCCACTGGAGGCGTCACATAACTGACCCTTACACGTAAGGTTACATCTCTGAGCACAGTTCCAACCGAAATATGTAGAATTACAATCTGTATGAGACAGTGATATGTACATTACATTCTAGTTAATGTTGAAGAAAACAATTCATATTATTATTGTTATTTAACTATGGCTGCTCATCCTGTTTCTCTTTTCGCAGCCAGTGCCAAGTTGAACAACCCATGCCATTATCTACAATGTAGATCTAGGTTTGAAGTCATGCGCTCCAATTTCATTCCCGGGTATTCTATCGTGGCTTGACGTAGCTAGTAAAACAGTATTTCCCAAACTTTTTCGGGTCACCACCCCCTTGGCTCCCAGAGCATTTCCCCAGAGGTCCCCCCCCCCCCCCCCCCTCCCTCCTTTCCATTTCCCTGCATTACACAAACTATAAAAAATGGAAGATAACTGCAACGCAATACTTGAACAGGATATTGCAGTTAATTACCAAATATTCCCAGTACTACCCTTCCCAGGTTGGGAGCGTAAAGGTTATATTTAATAATACTGTTGAATTTAGTGTGACAAATCCTCAGTCACCCTCTTACTACTGAACGCTTCCCCTGTCGCCACTTTTTCCTAATCACCCCTGTGAATCCTCACAACGTGAGGTTCTTCTGCACACTGCCGAGCAGGTAAAAATCGATTGGAGTTACGTCTAAGGCTCAAAATATTCCAACAAACTTAGTGTGCAATGCCAGTTTCATACATGGAACTGTCGACGTAATATACTGAAGCACATTAAAAACGCACCACTATTATATATACTAATGCAGAGAAGCTGGGGGAAAAAAGTGTGGGAATGGATTTTCCCCGTGTTTGTCATGAGGTAGAGAGCGAATGGCTGCTGGAATGGAAAGTGCATGATTCAACCCACGGGTTTGTATACTAGAGGTGGGCAAATAGACACACTTAGCTGTGTCGAGACATTCGAAACAGTAGGTTAAACTGTGTCGACACACTGTTTCGACACAACGGCACAGCGGCTCTTTTGCCCGTATCGGGGAGAAAGAAGTCTCTTATAGACAGTACCGGTGTCTACATGAACTGTGTGAGACAATTTCCTCTGTTTTTACTGTCGTGTGTGAAAATCTATGGCGTTTCGTGTGACCACAATTCAATATTTTTACACAAGTCTTCATTATGATGAAATAAAACGTAGATATGATGATAGCTGCAGTATATGGGGAAATAATAAAAAACAACAATAATAATAACAGTAATAATAACACATGATATCAAACTAGAGTAAGCTAGTTTTTGTAGACAATGATTCAAATCCACACCGAGTACACAGATATCAGCAGAGCTAATAAAGTGTCCATTACATTTATACGAACACACGGACACTTTCAACTTTAACATAGCGCCTAAAAAAAAAAAAAAAAAAAAAAAAAAAATAAAAAAAAAAAAAAAAAAAAAAAAAAAAAAAAAAAAAAAAATAAAAAAAAAAAAAAAAAACAAAAAAAAAAAAAAAAAAAAAAAAAAAAAAAAGAAAAAAAAAAAAAAAAAAAAAAAAAAAAAAAAAAAAAAAAAAAAAAAAAAAAAAAAAAATATTGACAACTGCAGCAATGACACAATTTCCAGTGTCTACAAGTTCTCAGCAAAAATAATATCACTTGTAAAATCAAGTCATCATAACACATCCCTGAAAAATATGACATGTTTGATATTCCATACTAATGTTCCGAACGGTTTATTCGAGGCAGACACGAACTGAAACTGTATCCATGTATCGAATCTGTCGGACTCGGTGCTGTTTCGAAGCATTGTTTGACACATACACACAGTAGCCATCTCTACTCTGCAAAACAGCGAGGCAGACAGGAACCGACACTGTATCGACACGGCAAGAAGGCTCTGTATCGAATCGTTCGGGTACGATACTGTTTCGAAGCATTGTTTCGACACATACACACAGTAGCCATCTCTATTGTGTACAGACTACATGAAAGCAATGAAAGTTACACGTGCAACACGATTCCCAACAGCTATGACCCTGAAAATGTGTACGCGCTGTGGCAGTATACTTGGTATAAAAAGGTCGTTGAGACAAAACACCCAGTACATGTGCTTGAAATGCCACGACTATCTGAAAACGACCGCCAACGAGCCATTGGTATGTGGAAGACCGGAATGAGCTCGCGGGCCACTGCCAGAAGGATGAATTGCCACCACAACACTATTGTACGTCTCAATGAACGTTACGGAACCACTGGCAGTGCCCGGGATAGACTTCGGAGTGACCAACCACGAGTTACTACCCCTGCGCAAGATCGTCATATTGTGCTGAGTCACCTAAGGAATCGTTCTCTCCCGGCAAGTGAAACAGCAAGAGCAATAGTGGGTAGACGTGGGCAAGTCCCTCGAATGACAGTCATACGACGACTCAGAGATACAGGCCTTACTGCAAGACGACCTTATGTTGGGCCAAACTTGACTCACAGACATCGTCAGCAGCGCCTGCAATGGGCAGAGCAACATGTCAGATGGACTAGACTGCAGTGGAATGCTGTCCTATTCACAGACGAGAGCAGATTCAACATATCCTTTGCTGATGGACGTATGCGGATTTGGCGACGGTGTGGAGAGGGCTTTGCAGATTGCTGTGTTCGTCAGCACAACCGATTTGGACGTGGCAGTATTCACATTTGGGGAGGATTCAGTTTTCACCATCGCTTGCCTCTTCACGTCTTCCGTGGAAATGTTAATGCTGTGACATATCGAGATGAGGTTCTGGATGCATTGGTTGCTCCTGCGTTCACAAATTATCCAGACTTGCAGCTTCTCCAGCAGGATAACGCACGTGCGCACACCGCATGCATTACCCAGCAATATCTACAGCAGCAGAACATTGTGATGATTGATTGGCATGCACTATCACCAGACATGTCCCCTATAGAACATCTGTGGGACGAGCTTGGACGCAGAGTCTACAGGCAAGGTTTTCCAGCTAATCTGCAACAGCTCCAAGCTGCTCTTACACGTGAATGGGACTTGATTCCCCGAAATTTCCTTCAGAGACTTGGGCGTTCCATGCGGAGCCGCTGCTAAGCTTGTTTGCAAGCACACGGTGGACATACCAGATACTGAGGATAGTGTGAATGAATTTTTTTATTGGTTGCATTTTTGGTTTTCTCCCTTGCCTGCATAGAATGCAATGAATTTCATAACAATCAAATGTACAAATTAATGACCAGCATGGATTCATAGGAAAATGAATAAAGATTCCAAATATGTAAACTTGTAAACACTTATATTTACATTTCACACTCTGTTCCTGGATTATACAGGTGGTGCGTTTTTAATGTGCTTCAGTATATATTCATTTCTCGTTAATATTTTCTGACAGTGTTGAATTTTAGTTAAGATACTGTTAATGTAGTCAAATGTAGTGATCTTGAATGTCCTAACTGTGAAACATATCTTCACTATGACGAATATTGCTTTTAAACACTCTCGGTTAAAATACACTCATATCGTAAATAATTTCAACACCGATAAAGTGGACGAAGATGGTCCATTAGGTTTCATTATTGTTTCTGGAATTCCTCACCAACTAAATTTTCTCGTTTATTGTTTCCATATTATGTGAGGATAACCATAAATGTATATATTTATAGACAAGGACTATTGTGTAATAATGGTATATATATATATATATATATATATATATATATATATATATATATATATATATATATATATATATATATATATATATATACACACACACACACATACACGCCCGGATTTTCCAAATCCTCAATCACCTGATTTTTTTAACTGTAATCTTTCATCACGGAACTGAAGTTAATCACACAAATATTTTCTCTCTTTTTCACCACACTCTGTCATAGCTGAAGTGTACACAGAAGCAAACAAAGAAGTTAAAAGAAGTATCAAAAGAGACAAGAGGAAGTACTTGTATATTGAGGAGTTGGCAAGAGAGGCAGAAGATGCTGCAGCCAAAGGAAATATGAGAGAACTGTATAACAGCACAAAGAAGCTGACAGGGAAATACAAGCAAACAAGTTGCCCCATAAAAGACAAGAATGGAAAACTGCTCAGCAATATACAAGAGCAAATGAAGAGGTGGACAGAATATTTTGAGGACCTTCTCAATAGACCAGCTTTACAAACCCCCACCCACCCCCCCCCCCCACCCCCCCCCCCCCCCGCCACCACCCCCCCCCCCTCCCCCCCCCCCCCCCCCCCCCCCCCCCCCCCCCCCCACCCCCCCCCCCCCTGACATCGAGCCAGCAGAAGAAGAGCTACAAATTAACGGTGAAAGACCAACGAAGGAAGAAATAAAGAAAGCCATAAAGCTTCTAAGAGATGGAAAAGCGTCTGGACCTGATGGCATTCCAGCAGAGGCCACCAAAGCAGATATCGACACGGCTACAGAGATGTTATATAAATTACGTGGTAAAGTCTGGGAAAAGGAAGAGATACCAGCAGAATGGAAGGAAGGATATTGTTGAGGGCGCATCATGGGGCAAAGCGATATATAAAAGGGTTTTGGGAGCGATTGCTCTGCACCAAGATGTGCCTCACCAGAACACAGAATAACTACGATGCTGGAATGTAACTACGCACGGTTATGAGGCATGACGTAGTGGACAGATGGACTGTGAAATTGAACAGTGTCGGCGTGTGTGGCGTAGCCCACTTATCTAAGTGTAGAGAAGTCTACTGACAAGGTGTCTACATGATTCAGATTTCGAAGTAGAAATCAAGTGTACTGTGAATTCATTATGGGACAAACCCATCTTATTTGGATGTGTGAAATCCAGGGTAAGATTTAGGCTCGATTAGCCAAAAGAGATAGTTGACCACAGGTCAAGGTTAATATAACCGTTATGCAGGGATATGAAAATCCAAGAAAATACATTTGATTGCCGATTAAAGGAAAATGGGAAAGAAGGCACCGAATTGAAATAATATGGACATGAAAGGAAGAGAAATTAAAGATGAACTCCTAAGAATAAAATAAACGGAGGAAAATAAGGAATATGTTATGGAAGCACGTAGAGATAAGTCTCGATAGCATGAAGAATTTTCAGATGTGTGGACTCATGTATAAATAGTATATAGAAGGCAAGAATCGATATTTAAATGAGGATGTCAGACTTTATTAGAGCAATGTGTCGCTCATGCAAGTTTCTATGTTAAATAAAATTGAAAGTCGTATGAAAACAGAATTCGTTGAGGAATAATTCACAGTTTGAATTATGAGTTTGAATAGATATAAACAGTAAACACTTTATGACAGTTAGTTCGATAAAACGAATTTGAATAGACAAAGCAGAAAGATTACCCATAAAAGTTGTGGCCAGAGTTTTGGTGACAATATGTCAACAAAAATAGTAAACCCTAGACAACATATAGAAAACGAAGGAAAGGTTCTTAACAGATATCTAGTTAAGTTGCCTAAGAAAAGAAATTTACAAGAGTGCTCAAATTATAGAGGAATAATGTTACTATCAGTGCCAGGAAAAGTATTCAATAGGATTATCCTTGAGGGATTAAAAGAGTCCATAGACAAGAAACTGAGAGATGAACAAGCAGGTTTTCGACAAAACAGATCCTGCACAGACCAGATAGCCACTTTGAGAATAATAGTTGAACAAAGTCTGGAATGGAATTCACCATTATACATTGGATTTGTGGACTACTGTGGTAAAGTGGGATGTTATAAATATTTATAGGGGACTTAGTGTACTGACTGAGATCAGCTGTGAAGGTATCTATATCTAATAAGAGTAGTGTATTATAGATAACCTTACTTGCTGCCACATATGTATACCTCAGTCAGAATTATTCTGGAATAGTGTGATGACTACGTTATATGTCTAGGGTATGTGTATGATGAAGTGTAAGTCATAACAACAACAGACAGATAAACAATTTAATTTATTCCACCACACTTGACAACACTGTGACACTCACATACATAAAACACTCTACGAGGATATCTTAAAGGAGTCACTGATAACTTTTCAAATAACAATATGTATTCAGTGCTGTCATGAATGTATATGTGTCCTGATTCAAATACAAAGGGAACCAGGAATCACAATCAATTTTAATTACAAGTACAGAATTTATCAATATGAATCTTGTAGTGACATATATTATTAATAGTATCCTATGTGTGTCAGTTGTGTAGTAGTAATCTGAGGTAATACTGGTTTTGTTTTGTTCAAGCTCTGTTGGTATTTGTCATCATGACTTCAATAATTTGTCTTTGTTGGAACTAGTATTGGAGATGTTCTCAGTTCCTGGCATTAAAACAATTAAATTCCCTCTTAATTTTATTTTACAGTGTCATTTTAAGATGGGGTTACATAATGTTGAGCTCCATGGCCACACTCTCTTATCTTTCGTGATGACTGCAGTAAAAGACTCCTCTGCTCGATTACTTTAATGAGTTCTGGAGCCACCCCACTGGTTGCTATATGGACCAAGGAGTATGCTGTCCACCGCTGGCTTCAGCAAAGCTCTGACCAGGTGCTGCTCAATAACTTTAAGACCACGGTCCCTGAAACAAGAAGGTTGTACCTTCTACGTCAGAACTAATTTACACTCTATTTCTACACTGAGCACAATACATCACAAACATTGAGTTCAGAGCGTTAGGCCAACTGTCAGCTTCATCTGAAATACTTTATACCAGTATTTCCCTCCCTAATGGTTACCACGCCTCTGCAATTCCAGCATTATTTCTTTCTAGTCAATAATCTAGGTGTCAGTGTACTGTTTGGCCATTCCATGCAGTTTTACTTTCCTCCGACACCTTCTGTTCAGGCTGGAGCTCTATAGGCTTTACATCATGTTCGCTACTGAACTACACATATATACAGACATAAATTATCAATTTACATTCAATTTTCATTAAAAGATATTGAATATTTCAAGCTTACCACAATTCATAGAAATAATAAACAGTTTCGTTGACTGGCAATGAATATAGCACAACTCCGATCTGCCGATGTCCCAGGCTTTATTTTATAAAAAATATACACTGGTGCTCAACGCACTGCTTCTTAGTAGGTTTATTACAAGATGTGGCAATGAACAGACGCTCTGAATTGAGTATATTCGCAGCTCTACCCAATCAAACCATGTCTACACATCTTTTCAAAAAAAATACTCCTTTTTCACGTTTCCCCTGACAACACAAGATAGTATTTATAGCCCGACCAATCGTGTTTAGTCTTATATTTGTTGCGCTCCAATCAAATAGGAGTTAACATGGTAGGCTATTTCCGTAACGTAATGTTTTTTCAAACACGTTATAAAAAAAAATTTTATGAGCAGAAATGATTTCATGCTGTCAGGCATCCCCACTATTTTATTTTGGTTATAATTTATTAATTCCTGGACTATTTGCGTAACACTTAACATATTCTGTGTCAGCAAGCCCTAAGGAATCCAAATATCTCAATCTAAGGGAGCTAGGTGGCTGCGTTCAAAATGTGCATTTTCTTCCACCTCCTGTTCACTTCCATCCCCATGTGGTGTCTGGGTACTGTCATGTTTTCAAACGTAAACCCATCTAATGTCATCTTTCCTAATAAGCGTTTTCCAGGTTTTTTTAAAACCTAACTCTGGGAAGGTTAGTGTTTTTATCACTGTCCGTCTGAAAAAAAAAGTTAGTGCATGTGGCCTTACACGCGTGATGGCAGCAATTGTGTATCGCGCGACGCGTGTTTAGTATTGCATGCTTCCTGCCTTCATTCGCCCCTCTCTCTCTCCTGCTTTATCTGTCTTTTAGTTACGCCGTGTATGGAATGAATGAAATATTAAATCTAGGTCATTGATCAGCTTGCGTATCTCAAGGTCAGTACACGTTTCATTGAAGAAAGCGGGTAATAATACAGTAGGCTTTTACTATCAACGTGAAAGCATTACAATTTGCAGACGAAGCAGAAAACAAGGGGGATTTCGAGTACAGTCATTGTGACAGCACTGTTCTTTTACCATTTCTCTTTTCTTTATTAAATGTATTTGTTAGGCTTTATATTTACCTGATAATTTATATATGTGGATTAGAATATTCCACGACATCTCCCCTCTTAAAACAGACATTATATGTCAGTCCTTTATTCTATATACACATAGAGAAATTTATTATTATTTCTGGGGTTTAGGGTGATTCTCATCACACGGATGGCGGCTTAAAAAATCCGCTCCCAAATTTGTTTTTCCAGATATATACTCAATGCTAAAATTATATGGAGCCACAAGTAAGGACCATCGGAGTAACCTAGAGTTCTCATGCCTAGCCTGTGCTAGAAACGATAAAGGTTTGTGATCCGTTTGCAACTTAAATGCCTTCCCATACAGATAAATATTGAATTTCTTTATTGCCCATATTACTGCAAGACATTCTTTTTCGCTAGTTGAGTAGTTGATTTCAGCTTTATTCAACTTTCGGCTAGCATATGCCACTGGGCTTAATTCCCCATCCAATGCATCTGATTTCTGTAGTAGAGTTGCACCTAACCCAATATTACTGGCATCCGTTCTTACAATGAATTCTTGACTTAAATCAGGTAATTTCAAAATAGGTTTGCTTGTGAGCTTTTCCTTCAATTCCTGGTAAGCCATTTCACATTGTGGTGTCCATGTAATGCGATCTGGATGTCCTTTACGTGTCAAATCAGTTAACGGTGCACATATGGAATTAAAGTTTTTGATATACTTCTGGTAGAAACCACATAATGAGACAAAGGATCTCACGTCCTTCTTGGTTTGTGGTCTCGGGGCTTTCTTTAGTTTCTCTAAATTCTTTGGGTCAGGGGTCATGTTTCCCTGATAAACTGTGTGTCCCAAAAATTCCAATTCTTTACATCCAACGCAACATTTGGTTGGTCGGGCTGTTAAATTTGCTTCCCTAAGTCGATTAAACAGCATATTCAGAGAGTCAATGTGTTCCTCAAATGTTTCTGTTGCTATAAGGATATCATCCATGAAATTTGTTATATATGGATTATTCAGAGGGTCCAATAATTTTCTCATCATTCTAGAGAAGACACTAGGCGCATTCTTCAATCCAAATGGCAATCTATTAAACTCATAGTGTCCTTCTGAGGTACTAAAAGCTAGGTATGGTCTAACCTCAGGCTTTACTGGAATCTGATAGTATCCTTTACTCAGATCCACTTTTGAGAAATATTTAGTTTTATTTAGTCTGGCAAACAGCTGATTTGTATCCGGCAATGGATCCACCTGTCCTTCTGTAATAGCATTCAGTCTCCTGTAATCTATACAGAGTCTATGTTCTCCAGAGGGCTTCCTTAAGAGTACAACACCGGAACTATACGAAGATTCACTGTGCGAAATAATTCTTTCCTTCAACAGATAGTCTATCTCTTCCTTCAAAGCTTTCTCCTTAGCAAACGGAATCGAATATGGTTTCATACAGACAGGTGTGGGGTTTATCAGTTTCATATCATATTCCAATAGGTTTGTATGCCCTGGTCGGTCTGTTAACACCTCTGCATGATTATTTAGAACCTGTTGCACTCTCTCTTTCTGAGTTTTCGTTAAATGTGTACTGATTTTCATCTGTGCTGCTGTCTCACAGGGGTGTAATGGATATTCAAATGATGAAAGTGGTTCCTTTTTCATCTCCATGGCGATGGACAAGGTCAACAAGTGTGTCTCTTCCTGATGTTCTCTTTCCAAATATTTCTTCAGGAGATTCACATGATAGATTTTTTCTGTCCCCTTCTTATCTATCTTATAATTTGTTCTAGACACCTTGGGGGGTGTTGGGAAGTCAGGTATTGGTAGTACCTCTGGTGAAGGAGCTGTCATGCCCTTTTTAGGGCAGCTCAGCCACCTTTGGTCCAAACCTGGCATCCAGCTCTCACCTGTGGCTCCTCGTAGCTGTCAGCATGCGACAGCGGCCACCCCCGGACAACGGCTTTGACAGGCCGGCTAAACTAGGTGAGGGTAGCCGAATGGTTATAAACCTTCGGTGAGTTAGGGTCTGCCTACCCATGCATGCGAAGACTGGATTCGATAGACTGCGCGGAAGAAACCACCTGTTGGTTCAACGGGCATGACGGAGATTACCAGCAACGCGCTGTGGAGCGTAAGGAGCACGGCGAGGCACGTAGAAAGCCCTGGTCATCCACTGCACCTGACTTCATCTCCAGTCGTCTTGACTTGTCTTGCCACTGGATTGAGATGGACGCAGGCGAGAGAGTGAGGTCGACGAATTGCGCAACTCTTCCTCACTTTAATCCAAATCACCGCGCAAGTCACTCTTTCATCCATTCATCCATTCATCCATCCACTCACAACAAGTCCTGTGGCGATGGGCGAGCGGCGAAGCGGCAGGCGTGGGTACGCTGGCAGTCGTAGTCGCAGACCTACACACAGGCGGCTCAGGCCATATGGTCGTCTTCCACTGATCGGAGCAGCAGTGGGATTCGGCAGCCCCCTGAGTGTCTGAGCAGCCCTCTTTAGGAAAGCACTGCTCACCTCCATGGCATGAGGAAGGGGCTAGAAAAGGTGCCCTAAACATTGCCTGCTTCACCATTACCTAACCAGCTTACCGCGGTTGGTGGGTACCCTACTTCGGCGGTCGACATATAAGAAAAAGAAAGGACAGATTTTTCCCCCTCATTCTAGGCGCATGGAATGTGCGCACTTTACTTGACAAAGATTTTAATGCAAACAGACCTGAGAGACGAACTGCCCTGATTGGGAGAGAACTGGCCAGGTACAACATTGACATAGCAGCACTGAGTGAAACTCGACTTGCAGGCGAGGGCCAACTTTGCGAAAAGGGTGCAGGTTATACATTCTTTTGGAGCGGAAGAGGAACTGAAGAAAGACGAGAAGCAGGGGTTGGATTTGCAATCAAAACAGCAATTGTCAGCAAGTTAGCGGGGCCCCCAAAGGGAATAAATGACCGACTCATGACGGTCAAGATCCCTCTGTTCTATGGAAGAAAACATGCCACCATCATTAGCGCGTATGCACCAACTATGACAAACCAGGATGATGTCAAGGATAAGTTTTACGAAGAACTACATGCAGTCATTGCATCAGTTCCTAAAGCAGATAAGCTCATCATTCTTGGTGACTTTAATGCAAGAGTAGGCTCAGATAACATCTCCTGGAATGGCACTATTGGTAGGTACGGCGTGGGTCGCTGTAACAGTAATGGACTTCGTCTCCTCCAGACTTGCGCAGAACATGACCTCCTTGTCACCAACACCATTTTTCGACTTCCTACCCGCAACAGGACCTCCTGGATGCACCCTCGCTCAAAGCATTGGCACTTAATTGACTATGTAATTGTTAGGAAGAAGGACAGGCAAGATGTCCGGGTGACCAAGTCCATGTGTGGTGCCGAATGCTGGACTGATCATCGCCTCATTGTATCTAAACTTAAAGTTCATATCCAACCAGCCAGGCGCCCTCAGGGGAAGAAAACTCAAAAGAGGCTGGATGTCACCAAACTAAAGAAGACAACAATCAAACAGTCATTTACTGACACCTTAGAAGACCGTCTCAAATCTATCTCGCTAGACGGCCAAAGTGTGGAAACAAATTGGGCAGCCCTAAGTGAGCAGATCTACAACACTGCTACAGAGGTCCTGGGTCCTTCCATCAAGAAACAAAATGACTGGTTTGATGAGAACTCAGATGATGTAAAGCAGATGTTGGCTGAGAAACACCATCTCCATAAAGCATATTTAAATGATCCAAAATCTACATCCAAGAAAGACGCTTTCAACAACATGCGTAGAATCGTCCAACATAAACTACGCCAGATGCGGGATTCATGGCTGAGTAATAAAGCAGATGAGATCCAAGGCTTTGCTGACAGCCATGACTTGAAAAACTTTTACCTTGCACTCAAAGCGGTCTATGGTCCAACATCATCAGGATCATTTCCCCTCCTTAATGCAGATGGAAAAACACTAATTACAGACAAGGAAAAAATTCTCCAACGCTGGGCTGAACATTTTAATAATATCTTGAACCAGCCATCATCTATTAACGACGAAGCCATCATCCGCCTGCCCCAAATTCCTATAAATGAAGCATTAGATGATGTACCAACTCTGTAGGAAACTAAAAAAGCGATTCGTCAACTGTCTAGTGGAAAGGCCCCTGGCTCCGATTCAATTCCTGTTGAGGTTTATAAAGATGGCGGTGCAGTTCTGATAGAGAAACTTCATATGATCTTCCAGCAAATGTGGCAGAGTGAAACCATCCCACACGATCTCAAAGATGCCTCAATTATACATCTATATAAACGTAAAGGTAATCGCCAAGACTGCAACAATCATCGAGGCATCTCTCTTTTATCAATCGCTGGGAAGATATTCGCCAGAATCCTTTTGAATCGCCTTACGGCTCATCTTGACAAAGGTCTTTTACCTGAAAGTCAGTGTGGATTCCGGAAAGAACGTGGAACCACAGATATGGTGTTCGCTGCAAGACAGCTACAAGAAAAATGCCAAGAACAGCACTGTGACCTGTACACAGCTTTCATCGACTTGACAAAGGCGTTCGACACGGTCAGTAGAGAGGGTCTATGGAAGATCATGGCAAAATACGGCTGCCCAAAGAAATTTATCACAATAGTGCAGCAACTGCATGATGGAATGCAGGCTAGAGTTCAGGAAAACGGTGAGCTATCAGAGCCTTTCCCCGTCTCAAATGGAGTTAAACAAGGGTGCGTACTTGCACCGACTCTGTTCAGTATCATGTTTTCTGCTATGCTGACTGATGCTTTTAGAGACGGGGACACAGGAATCGACATTAGTTATCGTATTGATGGAAAATTGTTTAACCTTAGGAGGCTTCAAGCAAAAACCAAGGTCAAATCACACACCATCAGAGATCTTCTGTTTGCTGATGATTGTGCCCTCAATTCCTTCTCAGAGGCTGATCTGCAGCATAGTGTGGATAGATTCTCCGAAGCCTGCGCCAACTTTGGGCTTACCATCAACACGAAGAAAACAGAAATCATGTACCAACCAGCTCCTGGCACAGTTTATACTGAGCCAGTCATCAAGGTTAATGGTGAGAAACTGAATGTTGTGAACAGATTCACATACCTTGGTAGCACACTATCCCAGAACATTGTCATTGATGATGAGGTGAACACCAGGATCTCCAAAGCCAGCAGCACATTTGGCAGACTATACACCAACGTTTGGCATCGAAGTGGCATTAGTCTACAGACAAAGCTGAAGGTATACAGAGCTGCGGTGCTTCCAGTGCTGCTATATGCATGTGAAACATGGACTGTATACAGGCGCCACGTAAAGAAGCTAAACCACTTCCATACAGTCTGTCTCAGGAAGATAATGAACATCAAATGGCAAGACAAGATCCCGGATACCGCCGTTCTTGACAGAGCTGGTATCCCTAGTATTGATACTATTCTGATGCAGTCACAAATTCGCTGGGCAGGTCATGTAGTCCGCATGCCAGACCATCGACTGCCAAAGATACTCTTTTATGGTGAGATGCAGAAGGGTAAACGCTCCCATGGTGGCCAAAAGAAGCGCTTCAAAGACACGTTAAAGACGTCATTGAAAACCTGTGACATAAACCCAGACACATGGGAAGCTGCTGCGCAAGACCGAACTGCTTGGCGCACATCTCTTCGTAATGGTGCAGCAGCATGCGAATCATCCAGAAGAGCAGCAGCAGAACAGCGGAGACAAGCTAGAAAGGACCGTGAAATAAAACCTTCACATGAAGCAAACATTCCCTGCCCACACTGTCCAAGATCTTTCCAGGCCCGCATCGGGCTCTTCAGTCACCTTCGTACCCATAGACTAACCTAACATATTCTTAAATAATTGGATGAACAGAGTGGTCTTCATCACCCGTGATGGACGAACAACCAGAACTGTATATGGACCCTGCCATCCAATTTGTAACTTATTCTGACTCCCGGGGAGAAGAAGCAGTACCTTCTCTCCCACAGCCAAATCTCTGTCTTTCGCCTTCCTGTTATAATAGGCAGCATGTTTCTTCCTGGCTTGTTTCAAATTTTCATTGGCAAGTTTCCAGCCAGTTTTTAAACGAGTGGTCAGCTCATTCCCATATTGGTATGAAGATGTAATGTTTTCCTCTGCCTTTTCATCAGTCCACGTTCTTAACAAAGCTACATATGGACCTTTAATTTTGTGGACCTATTTGTCCATGCACCGGTATGGTCTCTTCCACTCGAAGCTCTATAGTGATGATTTTTCTTCCCAGAATTTTCATGCACAAAACGACCGCTACCAATTCTTTTCTTGGGGCTGTCTCCCCACTTAAAATTCTTGATGAGAGATTTCCTCTCTACATCCTCTTCCTCCAGTTTGTTTAAGTCCGATTGAGGGATTGTCGGCTTATCCTGGGGTAAGACATCTGTTTGCACTCTCCGCATAGTGGCCATTGTAAAACAGTTAAGTGAAGCTTGTCCGTGAAAAGGGGCTTCCCATTTCATTTGGTCCACTTTATCAAATCTATTTTTCTTTTTATTATCAGGCCTAATTTTGCCCCGTGGCGTGTCCAGGTCCTGATCAATGTTCCCACTTGTGGGTGTTCCCTCATGTGCTATGCTACACCTTTCTACAAAATTCTCAATGTCCCATCTTGCTTTGGGCCAATAATAATTGTGAGCCACCTTTTGAATGATGGTACCTATCTTCTCATGGTCCCCATCTGGTTTCACATGTAGGCTCCTTATTAAGTCTGTCCTATATCTTTTAGGAAGTACCAGCTGTCCCTGACCTTTGGATCTAGCTCCAGTCTTCCTATACATAAACTTGTTTTTCATGTAAAAATCTCCCTTGCCTGGAGTTGTATGACAAGTTGACAATTTTCTGAAACAAGGCTTGAGTGTTTTGTCCCCAGCCTGTGCCTTCCTCATCTCATCTGCAGTGGTATTCAACATAATATCCTCCTCCTGTCTTGAGGTCGACCTGACCTGAAGGGTGGCCATATACACAGGTTTCCTTCTACAATGGTCAGTGTCATGATTGTTCATCTTACAATTTTTACACCACCTTTTTCCTTGGTTGAAAGATTTTCTTTCATCATATTTCCTTTCATCGAATTGTGGGAATTTATTTTTATTTTCATACCGTGGCCTATCAAACTGGTGCTTACCTTTGTTTTGATCCCTAGGATCAAATTTTTTAAAGTTCTGTGGTGCCCTAAAGTTATCCACTTGTTTCTTTTTATTACCTGTTACCTCTGCTTGAGCTGCTTGATACCTTTCAGCAACATTTAGCAACTCACCCAGCCTCTCTGCACCTTGTTCCATGAGAAACTTTCTCAGGTCTGGAGCCATGGACTCTCTTAATTGCTCTATAAGGACCATTTCCTTAAGATCTTGGGTTTTCCCCAGAGAAGTCCATTTCTCCAAGTATGTCTCTATCCGTGCAGAGAACTGGTGATAGGTTTCACCTGACAGTAGTTTAGCATTCCTAAATTTTTTCCTATAAAATTCTGCATTCTTTTCATATCTTAACAAAAGAGCCTGCTTTAGCATGTCATAATTTTCCTGATCACCTCTGCTCATTTTTGCAAAAACTTCATAAGCTGCCCCACGAATTCCCTGAGATAACTTTAAGCTCCACCTTTCTCTCTCTAACCCATATGTGGTAGCTAATAGTTCATACCTATTTAGATAGCTCTCTATATCATCGTCTTTCTCAACAAAATGATCTAAATGAAAATTCATAGCTGAGGTTGAGGCTCCCTGGCTAGCAGTGGCATCAGAGGCAAAGGGACTGGCACCATTTTCAGGAGCATGGCCTTGAAACTCAAACTCCCTTAGTCGTAACTCATGTTCCCTTTGTAATCTCTTCTCCTCCTTTTCTGCTTCCCTCTCTGCAGCTTCCCTCTCTGCAGCTAATCTCTTGTCTTCCCTTTCTGCAGCTCGTCTTCTTTCCTCGGCTTCCAATGCTTTAGCCTCTTTGTCAGCCTCAATCTGCAACCTCTTAATCTCTTTTTCAGCCTCTAACTTTCTTTCGGCCTCTTTTTCTAATCTTCTTTCTTCCCGTTCAATATATTTGTCACATTCAGCAGTGACATAAGAAATCATAATTTGCCCGTCCATTCCTAACTCTTTCGCAGTCTGTACAGCAGCAGATCGAAATTTTGCCAGGTCGGCCATTGTCTAACAGATAAATGTCTAAAATATGTAACTAAACAATTTTATCTATGACTAACTAACTTAGGACAACACAGGCACTGTGAGCTCAACCTTATTTATTTTCACCCAAGGATACCTTTTAATTCTTATTATTCCCTGAAGTGAATTACCCCCAATATTTTTAATAGGGAAAGATTCAAAATCCCGAGAGCGAGACCCCAATATATGTGGTAAAGTGGGATGTTATAAATATTTATAGGGGACTTAGTGTACTGACTGAGATCAGCTGTGAAGGTATCTATATCTAATAAGAGTAGTGTATTATAGATAACCTTACTTGCTGCCACATATGTATACCTCAGTCAGAATTATTCTGGAATAGTGTGATGACTACGTTATATGTCTAGGGTATGTGTATGATGAAGTGTAAGTCATAACAACAACAGACAGATAAACAATTTAATTTATTCCACCACACTTGACAACACTGTGACACTCACATACATAAAACACTCTACGAGGATATCTTAAAGGAGTCACTGATAACTTTTCAAATAACAATATGTATTCAGTGCTGTCATGAATGTATATGTGTCCTGATTCAAATACAAAGGGAACCAGGAATCACAATCAATTTTAATTACAAGTTATATGTACAGAATTTATCAATATGAATCTTGTAGTGACATATATTATTAATAGTATCCTATGTGTGTCAGTTGTGTAGTAGTAATCTGAGGTAATACTGGTTTTGTTTTGTTCAAGCTCTGTTGGTATTTGTCATCATGACTTCAATAGTTTGTCTTTGTTGGAACTAGTATTGGAGATGTTCTCAGTTCCTGGCATTAAAACAATTAAATTCCCCTCTTAATTTTATTTTACAGTGTCATTTTAAGATGGGGTTACATAATGTTGAGCTCCATGGCCACACTCTCTTATCTTTCGTGATGACTGCAGTAAAAGACTCCTCTGCTCGATTACTTAATGAGTTCTGGAGCCACCCCACTGGTTGCTATATGGACCAAGGAGTATGCTGTCCACCTCTGGCTTCAGCAAAGCTCTGACCAGGTGCTGCTCAATAACTTTAAGACCACGGTCCCTGAAACAAGAAGGTTGTACCTTCTACGTCAGAACTAATTTACACTCTATTTCTACACTGAGCACAATACATCACAAACATTGAGTTCAGAGCGTTAGGCCAACTGTCAGCTTCATCTGAAATACTTTATACCAGTATTTCCCTCCCTAATGGTTACCACGCCTCTGCAATACCAGCATTATTTCTTTCTAGTCAATAATCTAGGTGTCAGTGTACTGTTTGGCCATTCCATGCAGTTTTACTTTCCTCCGACACCTTCTGTTCAGGCTGGAGCTCTATAGGCTTTACATCATGTTCGCTACTGAACTACACATATATACAGACATAAATTATCAATTTACATTCAATTTTCATTAAAAGATATTGAATATTTCAAGCTTACCACAATTCATAGAAATAATAAACAGTTTCGTTGACTGGCAATGAATATAGCACAACTCCGATCTGCCGATGTCCCAGGCTTTATTTTATAAAAAATATACACTGGTGCTCAACGCACTGCTTCTTAGTAGGTTTATTACAAGATGTGGCAATGAACAGACGCTCTGAATTGAGTATATTCGCAGCTCTACCCAATCAAACCATGTCTACACATCTTTTCAAAAAAAAAATACTCCTTTTTCACGTTTCCCCTGACAACACAAGATAGTATTTATAGCCCGACCAATCGTGTTTAGTCTTATATTTGTTGCGCTCCAATCAAATAGGAGTTAACATGGTAGGCTATTTCCGTAACGTAATGTTTTTTCAAACACGTTATAAAAAAAAATTTTATGAGCAGAAATGATTTCATGCTGTCAGGCATCCCCACTATTTTATTTTGGTTATAATTTATTAATTCCTGGACTATTTGCGTAACACTTAACATATTCTGTGTCAGCAAGCCCTAAGGAATCCAAATATCTCAATCTAAGGGAGCTAAGTGGATGCGTTCAAAATGTGCATTTTCTACCACCTCCTGTTCACTTCCATCCCCATGTGGTGTCTGGGTACTGTCATGTTTTCAAACGTAAACCCATCTAATGTCATCTTTCCTAATAAGCGTTTTCCAGGTTTTTTAAAACCTAACTCTGGGAAGGTTAGTGTTTTTATCACTGTCCGTCTGAAAAAAAAAGTTAGTGCATGTGGCCTTACACGCGTGATGGCAGCAATTGTGTATCGCGCGACGCGTGTTTAGTATTGCATGCTTCCTGCCTTCATTCGCCCCTCTCTCTCTCCTGCTTTATCTGTCTTTTAGTTACGCCGTGTATGGAATGAATGAAATATTAAATCTAGGTCATTGATCAGCTTGCGTATCTCAAGGTCAGTACACGTTTCATTGAAGAAAGCGGGTAATAATACAGTAGGCTTTTACTATCAACGTGAAAGCGTTACAATTTGCAGACGAAGTAGAAAACCAGGGGGATTTCGAGTACAGTCATTGAGACAGCACTGTTCTTTTACCATTTCTCTTTTCTTTATTAAATGTATTTGTTAGGCTTTATATTTACCTGATAATTTATATATGTGGATTAGAATATTCCACGACAACTACGAAAAGGCATTTGACAGTGTAGACAGAGAGTCACTTTGGAAATTGATGAGGCATTATGTAGTTCCCCTGAAGATCATTAAATTAATAAAGAAAACATATGAAGACATGACATGCAGAGTTCTTCATGAAGGACAGCTTACATAACCATTTGGGATAAGAACAGGAGTGCGACAGGGATCCCTCTTGTCTCCATTTCTTTTCTTATTAGCAATAGACTGGGTTATGAGAACAACTACAACACACAACAGAAATGGAATCCAGTGGACTCTGACTAAGCAGTTGGATGATCTGGATTTTGCTGATGACTTGGCTCTTCTGTCCCATAACCGTAATCAGATGCAGGACAAATTGAAAACACTCGATGAGAGGTCACAGCAATTGGGTCTGAAAATACACAGGGAAAAGACAAAGATAATGAGAATAAATGCAGGTAATGAAAACAGGGTTGAACTTGAAGAAACACCAATACAAGATGTAGAATCGTACACATATCTTGGCAGCAATACAGACAAAGTTGGAGGGACAGACAGTGATATTAAAATAAGAATACAAAAGGCAAGAGGAGCTTTCATTGCATTGGGAAATATATGGAGATCAAGAGAAATCGGATCCAACACGAAGATAAGAATCTTCAACTCAAATGTGAAGTCAGTCCTATTGTATGGCTCTGAGACATGGAGAACAACAAAGACAACAACCAAAAAGCTACAGACTTTCATAAATGGGTGCATGCGTAGAATAGAGGGATTAAAATGGTATGACAAGGTTACCAACGTGGAACTGATGACAAGAACTAGACAAGTGCCAGTGGAATAAGAGATGAGAAGAAGACTATGGCGATGGATAGGACACACACACTGAGAAAACCAGTTGATAGCATTACAAGGCAGTCCTTGTTTTGGAACCCCCAGGGCAAGAGAGGCAGAGGTAGACCAAGAATCACACGAAGAAGAGAGCTGGAAACAGAGATGACAATGATAAGGAGAACGTGTAAGGAACTTCAGATGATGGCATGTGACAGGAGGACTTGGCAGGTGTTTGTTGAAGGCCTATGCTCATTTGGGAGTGGAGGGTTATGATGATGATGATATATTTATAGACAAGGACAATTGTGTAATAATGGTATATATATATATATGTGTGTGTGTGTAAAAAGGTAACGGTAGTCCCATAGCAGATACTGCTGCAGTGGAGTGAAGTGTTAGAGACTTGACTATACTAGTGTCCAGCATTGAGAAATAGGGTTACCAGTTTCCTTTCTCGCTGCCTTTTTCTTCCCTAATTCAAGAGAACAGTCAACTACCCATTTACAGCTGGGTGTAATGGAGCGTGTCGATACTGTGAATTGAACCCATCACCTTTGCCGCCAGAGACCAACGCACTAACCACTCTGTCCATTGCACGCTCACATGTGTGTGTATATGTGCAATTTTAAGCGTGGGAGGGGGAAGAATGATGAACCTTACAAAGAAAAGATCGCGTCCCTATCTCATATAGTTCAGGAATCTGTTTTAGTAGCCAGCTCTAGAGTTACATTGGGAATGCGGAGAATATATCTTCGGTCCCGGGGACACCGCGATTTTAAATGCCAGGGGGAGAGGTCGAGTCCGAAATTTCCCTAGTATTAAAAAGTCTTTCTTCTCCCTTCTTCCTTTTCGCGTCGCCTAAAGATCTATCAAATCATCCACTGGGATGTACCGGTAGAACGGGATCGACTGGTTGCCGATCCCTGCTGTAGACGATAACACATTTTCACGTAATATTAACACACCTTGTATTTTTCTAATGTGGGATTCAAACGACGATAGCGGCACAAACACATTAAAATTACCAACAACACGTTTATTTTTACCTTGTAGTTCATGTTAAAGATGTCATAGTCTGTTAATTTTCAAAATTAAGAACTAATATTTCATTGTGCTACGTACATCGCCGTAGATTACCGCAAAGATGTGTGTTGTTTCTTGTATTTATCGAAATACGGAACAATTTGACAGGCCACAGGCCTCAGTTATTTATGTCTGTGGTGAAAAATTCTAATACCCATATATAAATGAGAACATAAATGTAAAGCAGAACGAAATAATACGATAGGAAGAAGAATGGAGAAGGACCAGTGCTTTCCTGGTATAGATAACGCCTTAGTTGTATAACGCCGTAATGGCTAACACAAGATTTCTACTTGTCCTAATTCGTTCGTTCATAATTAAAATGCTTAAGCCTAACAATACGGCGATAACCGTAGTTCTAAAAATAGAATGTGTAGAAAAATCTTTTGGACGACCTTGATTTTTAAAACTAACACTAGTGCAAAATTACGCACAAAGTTAGCCTTGGAAAGACAGACGGGCTTAGAAGAGAGAGAGAGGTAGACGGACCATGTAACACAGTATCGCAAGCCACTCGCTGTGTGTCTAAAAATAAAGCAACTCGCAGTGTGCATGGCCTAAAATTTTTCAAATAAACAGTGATGAAAAAAACTAACGATACGATGTTAAGTTTTGAAAACAGGTTTAAATTCTTATTAGGAAACCTGATTTTTTCGCAGGGCTCCTGACTTTATACTGATAGTACAGTCGTAAAGGATTGAACAGGTGGTAGTTGAATTAAACACTTAACATCGAAAAAAGATCGTATTCTTAACTACACCACTTAGCCCCTTGAAAATCATATATTCGTGTACAGGAAGGCTAGTGGACTAGGAATATGTAAGAAATTATCTAAAAAGTCCATTAGATAATTAAATATTAGTAATAAACATATAGAGAACCGAGATACTGTCAGGTTTGGTCATATCTGCTTGGGGATGGAAATCCCTAATTTTTGTGAAACATAGTAGTGACAGAAAGTCTAAGATAGTACGTGGGAGGCCATTGGCTGAACTTTGAAGTTAAAAGAAATTAGATTGGGTGACCTATGAATAACAAATAAATGCCTAGAAACGGAGTAGAAGTGAATGAAAATGTTGGAATGACTGGGTACTCTTTTGAATATATTCAAAATGATTGGTTAATACACTGGATATTGGCAGAAGAAATCTTAGAGGGGACGCCATATCGTTACACATTTAGAGAGATGAGATCAGGCAGTGTATTCAAAATTAAATATATGATACAGCCTGGATATACAGCAGATCAAACTGTACCAGTCATCTTTAGTGTGTTTTCCTTACGAATTGTGGTAAGCTAGACATTTTTGATCTGTATTTTTTATTGAAAATTGAATGTGAAATGATAAATTATATCTGTATGTGTGCGGTTCAGTGGCAAACATGAGGCAAAGCCTAGATATTGCTCCACCATGTCACAGATTGTCAGAGAGGAGTATAACTGCATATATATATATTGCATTGCCCTATAGTAACAAAACACCTATCCTATTGTATGGAAGGGATTACAGCTGGAATTGCAGAGGCGTTGTAACCATTAGGGAGAGGAATACTGGTGTATATTGTCACATGAAAAGCTAGCAGTTGGCCTAAAGCGCTGAACTTTATTTTTGTTTGTACTGTCATGTACTTCAGTGTGGAAAAATATTGTATACTAGTTAGTAAGAAGGATGCATAACCTTCATTTTCAGGGACCGTGGTATAGATGGTGATATTGCATCGTCCGGTCTGAGTACTGCGTGATCCAGAAAGTTGGCAGCAGACTCCCTGCACAAGATAGCGGCCATTGCCTATCCTATTATCAAACTGAGAAGCAAGCGAGCAGAGGATACAGGTTTCCTGCAGCTGCATTATGAGATAAGAGCATATCAGCACGTAAAGCCCAACCTTGAATCAAATACCCCTGAAGTGAACTTTGTTAAAAGACAAAAGGGACAGAAATTGTAAAGAAACAGAATCTGTGAATCCCTTAATATTATTTCCACCAATAACAAACATATGAAGTCGTGATGACAAACAACAACCTAGCATTAAAAGCCAGTATTACCTCATAGTAATCCATCACAGCACTACACTTATATTACAATACTATTATAGGTCTGGACAAAGATCTTTTGTATACAATCTTGTACATAAACATTGTGCTTACAGTTGATTGTGATTCCTGATTCACATTGTAGTAGGATCAGGATATCTATATATTGAAAAGTTAATACATTATATAAAATTTAACACTTTACTTACTTAAGATAAATCTTTAGAGTGTTATGTGTTTGTGATTGTAAAAGTGTTGTAAATTGTTGTAAATCTTAACTTAGGTGTTTATCTGTCTGTTGGTTGTTGTGAACTTACACTTTATCACTATCATAACCCTAGACATTAAACGAAGTCATCATACAATTCAAGAATAAGTCTGATTGAAGTCGAAATGTGGTAGCAAGCAAGGTCCTCTGTAATACACCAACCTTATTAGATACAGAGACCTTCACAGCTGATCTCAGTTAGTACACTAAGTCCCCTATAAATATTTATATAATCCCAACTCACCACAATGTCTTTTAATCATTTAACTGAATTTCCCAGCGGTGAGATGAGACATTATGTAAAATATACTATAACCTCAAGGTTATATTGTTATTAGAATGAATAGACGCACTGCTCTATCAGGTATGTCTTTCAAGACGACTAAAATTAAGCAGTGCGTGGTAATCTCATCATGTAAAACACAGTACTACAGAAACCTCCACCACGAGAGCATGCAACTGATTGGTGCAGGCATCTTCTAAGCGGATCAGCTGCAGAGGTATATCCATGCTCCGTAAGGAGCGTAAAAGATAATAATGATGATGATAACCTCAAGGACAGGTTAGTGGATGAACATTGCTGTTAGCGACAGATGGTCGTCACAAAGACACTTGTCACTGGGTCAATACAAATCCAGTCTTTAAGCTACTGGACATCAATGACTGACGAGCAGATACATAGGCAGGAGGGAGGAGGTAAAGTACGAGCGAAAACTAAAACATACCTTTATCACACATTGGTCCTTGTTTTCCTGATACACATGACAGACAAGTTCCATTGGTAGCTTGACAGAGATGGTTGTTACAGTTACTACTGCAGCTCAGTGCACATTTGTCACCGAAATATGTAGCATTGCATTCTGATAAAGAACAAATGAATTCATTGTTATGAATGTATGCAATGTATGTATTTATTGTATATGAATTTTTGTATTAATACATATTATGCTGTATATACATGTGAATGTGTATATGTATTTGTATATGCAGTACAGGCAAGTGCATTGTGTTGTCTCAAAAAGTATGCGAAGAAAGAACAGGACTACCCATTCCTCAGACATGTCGTAAGTGGCTACCAATGTGAGGTTGTGCATGGGGCTGGCAATCGTATTGTAAAAGAATTCTTACAGAAACGACCTCTGCAGTAGCATGTGGTTTAAAGCAGTATTCGGTTCTTGTGTCTTTTATCACCCATTGTGAAATTCAATGACCACTCCAGCTTCCGTACATTTGCCTGCGCGGGGTTAGTCTATTTTGCTATTCGCAAGTAGGGGTAGCAGGATGAAAATTGTGTCTGCGCGCGGTTAGTCTATTATGCATTTCGCAAGTAGGGGTGGCAGCAGGGCCGGATTATATAACATAACATTTTAATACAAATGTATTAAGTATAAAGAAAATATTATGTATGTCCTGTAAAAAGGATCTCGTTACACTCCCATTGAGGCACAGGGAATATGGTGTTATGGAGAGGTCAGCTGGAGACAGAAGTGAAAGAGATGTGAAAGAAATGTAAAGAGCGGTACAGGTGGACTTTGCATGCGTATTTGAAGGTCTATGCTCCTTTGCAATGTGTAGGGCAGTAATGATAAAGATATACGACCTCTTTTCATGTCTCTTTTTGAATACTTTCAACGATTTTACAAGGGGACGTGTAGTTCTCGAAATTGTCTTGTTAAGATGATTGTCAATTACATTGGGGGGGGGGGGGGGGGCGGAAGGAGGGGGAGGGACAACAAGACTATTCATCATCATCAGATATATCTTAGATCGGCTGCAATGGATCTCTGGCGTCTTCTACATTTTCTCTTGATATTGTGATGGACTCTTTCTTGTCCATCTCTTGATGTTACATTTCCACTAATAGCGCTGTCTTCCCCTTGCACGTTTGCCTTTAACTCCGCCTTCTATTATGGTCTTTAGTAAGGTGCTGTGTCTTTTTACAAGGCCAATATATTTTTTACTGTCTAATGTTAACCTCCGTCATTAATTATCTTTTCTTCCCTATGTTGTCTGTGACCTCTTTTTTTGTTTTCCTCTCTATCCATTGCTAAGGGAGACGGGGGGGGGGGGCTCACTTGGGCCATGACTCCCAAGGGGCAGCCTCCTGTTGTCTTGTGCAGAGAATTTAACCCACTCCATCTTGGTTGCAGCTTTCAAATTCACTCCTATCTTCTGCCAGCTGGAGTCAATTGTGAACGTAACCCCTATATTGAAAACAAATTACTGCCCCGAGTTCCACAGCCCTTTACGGTTGTTCCACAGCCAGCACTATGCCTTTTCCGCAGTTTCGCTCTCTTGAGTGCCTTTGTTCGTGATTGTCCCCTCAACCCCAACAGTTTCAGTAGATCATACACTGAGGCAGCCACGAAACCTCTTGCACCCACCTCAACAGCCATGACCCTTACAGTGAACCCATCGTGTCTCAAGTCCGTGGCCAGATATTATACTTGGCCACTTTGAACGAGTGTTGCTCGTCCAATCTGAATTCAAATGGCACGGTCAGCTCAATCATTATAATCTGGTGCGATAATATATATATATATATATATATATATATATATATATATATATATATATATATATATATAGTGTGTGTGTGTGTGTGTGATAGGAGCATATTCAATTTAAAAAAAAACACACACACACACGTAACATCAAATTGAAATACGTCTATCATGACGTTTTAGTGTTGATGACTATAGTATCGCAGCTATTAAGGATGGTTTTATAATGGCCTCAAGAGCTGGCTTAGATGAAGGTGACAAAACGGAAATTGAATATTTGCGTGAATCTCAGAGATTATAACAATGCAATGAAGAGTTGTTGGCGCTGAAGACGATCACCAAAGAAGAAAACGCTGCAACTAGCACCAGCCGCTAACAACCTCCTGACCACCAACTTACAGTGAAACGATTGCAGGAAACCTTCCAACTTCTTGAATCCTTCTTTATGATCTTTGAAGAAGATGATCCTAACACGGATATGAGCTTATGGTGATGAGGAAAATGATGGAAAATGCTGCTCACAACCAAGAAATATCCGTAAGCAGAGAAAGTCTCAAACTCTCTGGGCACCTTCTTCAGAAAACAGTTCATTGTTGCATCGCTTGCTGCTCATTAATTAAGATGACTCAACATCTTCCCCTATTGTTGAATTAAAAGTTGATGAAGAAAGTAATGGTCCTGCTCCTGTTAATGTTGAATAGTTTGTCAATGTTGTCTTCTACATATGTATTTAATATGAATGATATGTGTTAAATTAAACTGTTTATTATTACAAGCATTTATTTTTATTATTATGTACGGTATTGATGGAATGCATCGCCTTTACTTTACATGTGCTTAAATGATAAAATCCTGTTCCGTTTACGCGATTTCTGTTGACGCAAGGCTCTCTGGAACGCGTAAACAAAGAACTACCTGTATTTCATTACATCCCATCAATACATTCAAATGTATTTTACATAGGATAAAGATTCTGAAATGTTAACATACATACGTGTGCATGATTGTATGTATTATGTGTGTATAAGCTACATGTTCCTACTTTTTATATGACCATGTGCATTTGCGTAAGTACACAGCATTATTATCACTATACTAAACAGACTGAATTTAGAAATCTTACATGATCTGTATCATGTATGTATCCTGCATTATTTTACTCTGACGACAGTATGCACAGTGCAATAAAAACAACACAAGAAAAAAAGCAAATTTCTTACCTTGTTGACAACCCTGTCCGCGATAGCTTGCAGAACAACCAGAAGGACATCCACCTGTACTGACAAAACATTTCTCGCCATCTTTAGCACAGTGACATGTGTGCTCACATTCTCGTCCATATGTTCCTACCTGGCAGACTGTGTCTGTCCAATATATTATACGCTGCTATTATTATTAATAGCAAAAGAAGAAAAGGAAAGAGCAAAAGAAGTAGTGCTGGTAGTAATACTCAAAGAGTAGTATTAGTTGTAGTAGTAGCCTACCAATAGAAGTCCTCCTGTTCATCAAACGCTGTTAGCATAAACTTGAAATATACTTGAAGAAAACAGTGGTCGGCCTCATCTTATTGTCATCTTCCAATTTCTTGTTTGGAACTGATGTCGGTAACAGCCATTTGCACTTTCTGGTTTTCTCATAATTCAGGTACTCTCTCAGCAGATATTGGGCTGTCATTACAACAGTACCAAATTAATCGATAACAAATTGAACACATGGTATTTCAATCTATTATGGTGGGTGAAAATTCTGAAGATTATTACTTGTTATCTTCTACTAGCTGATGATACACATCGTTTCTCTGAAAGCCAGAATGCTATGTTTCGCATTTGTTCCTGTGCCTGCTCTTGAGAAGCCTGTTGGCCTCTTACTATGTTTGTGATATTTTCCTAACTCCTGTGTCAGTCTGGCAATCCTTTCCATCACACGACATATCGCAGTGAAGAATGGTCCACTAATCACAACTCTTGAATTTCTGACATAGTTTTCAAAGTGTTGCTAAATTAAGTATTTCCATAGTTGGCTCCCGAGTTCTGTGATTACTTACAGCGCATCTGTAACGTACTACATTTGTCCCAGTCCTACCCTCTCTCATTGGGACTTCTGCTGTATTATTATTATTATTATTATTCCTTTGACCGCCGACCGCCGAAGCAGTCTTCGGCCATAACACCTTGCGGCGTCATTAGGGCAACAAGAAATCGTCCGTTGTTCCGTCACACCTAGCGGCGTATATTGGTACAACAGACTTTTAATTGTTGTTTCTGTGATCAATGTGACAAGCAAGCGGTAGATCAATCCGCTGTGCCTCGAACTTGCCCTCATGTGTACTCTACTCCTGTCGCTATAAAACCATTTCGCCATGTCTCCCAGACGCCCGTCCAGCCAAAATCTTTTCGGGACCGAAGGTCCTCGAAAAAGGGCAGTCTGACACAGACACAGTTCCCACTCACTGCCTCTACTGCGCTGGGAGGACCCGGCAACCGGGACCACACACAGCCTTGAGAGGACAAAGATCGCCTTAAAGGTACTTCTGCTGTATGTTTCAACGTATTTGTCTCTGCTGTAAAAAGGCTTGAAAATCTCCCAGTTAATACACTATATCTGTGTGTGTGTGTAAAAAAAGAAAAGGAACCCGTTACATGCCCATTGAGGCATATTGGGAATATGGTGTTAGGCCAATATTATCTTGACCGTCGGCTCACTAGGGGTGATGTGGTCGGCATCACACCGGCCGCCTTAACCTTCCCAGAGTTGCTTTGGTACCCATTTGGGGCTGGGTCGACCCAGGAGCCGTTTATGGCCTAAAAAATTCCCGCCTCATCTGGGGATCGAACCATAGACCACTGCGCTAGGAAGCCAGTGCACTAACCACTATGTTACCGCGGCTCCCCGTGTGTGTGTGTACCGTTGGTTAATATTAGATAGATCCCACATCCACAATTTAGGGAAGCATTAGCTGCAGATCCATATATGTGTGTGTGCATGGATCCAGAAAGTGCTTGAGGTTTGTTTCTCTTTATATTTTATCTTACTTACTTAGTCGTTCCCCTTCTACCGTGAGGTGTAGAGGTTTGGAAGAGAGAGCTCCAGACTATTCTATCAGCTGTCTTCTTCCTGGCCTGGTTCCATTCTAGTCCTCGGTCCTTCAAAGACTGTCTAATGTTGTCCTCCCAGCGGACTTTTATAGTTTATCACTAGCGATTACACTGACAAACAACATTTTTCTTTCTTATATAAGAATAAGTGTTCTTAGGTCAGTTTCTTGCGCTGATTTCAAATTTGAAATCCGTTTATCTCTATCACATCGGGTTCTTAAGATATTTGTGAATAAATATATTTTTGGGAAACCGTTATTTGCTCCGTTTCATTTTTACTATATAACTTATTTAAAAATTAATAAAATGCAAAATAATTCTACTTTTTATACTGCTAAAAGATGCATGACATATGTTACGCTATTTTTCAAATAGTTACTGTATTTTGAAATAATTCTGAGCGAAATATGGCTTTTAGAAGTTGTAGAAATTCGGCTAATCTGTTCTGTTACGTGTGCGGATATTTTACCGATCGTGTTCACCAGAAAAACTTTACACCATTACTAAAGAAAGCATATGAACTTTATTTCGATTCGAAAGTTGATGATGCAAATAAATCTTGGAAGCCAAATGCAGTTTGTTCGACTTGTGCAAATACATTGGCAGGTTGGTTACGAAAATCGCCGAAGCATAAGTCGATGCCTTTTGGAGTGCCAATAATATGGCGTGAACCGACAAATCACGATACTGATTGTTACTTCTGCTTGACAAATATCCATGGTTTCACTTTTAAAACCAGAAAGTCTGTGGTTTGTCTAATTATTGGGATCCGCGCTAGCGTAGTGGTTACCACTCCGCTCTGGCGACCGGGTGATCCAGGATCAAACCCGGGTGACGGCATTTGAGGATTTTTCGTCGACCGGGATTTGGACTGGATTAACCCGAGACCTGGCGAGTACATTTGAAGGAGTGTCGTCGACCAGGGACTGGCGGCTCCTGAGCCGACCCAGCTATAATGGGTACCTCCGAAATCGGAGAGTATTTGCCTGAATGGCGAGGGACACCTGTCTCTGTACAAGAAAAAAGGGATACTCATGTAAAATCAATGTCAGGTTAGACATAAAAATAATAACCTGAGATTTCGCCTCGAGTATTAGCGGACGTACGGAAAAAAAAAAAAAAAAAAAATCTAATTATTGAATCGGTTTCGAAACCACGTGTCCGATCCCAGTTCCACCAGAACAATATCCGTTGGACGTGAATGAACCATCAGAAAGTGATATTTTACCTGCTTTAGAAACTAATTCTGACTCGGATTATGTACCGGTGAATGATGGTGTTCACTAAATTAACCATTCAGAACTTTCAGATCTAATACGTGATCTCGCTCTTACCAAAGGACAAGCGGAATTACTCGGTTCGCGACTCAAAGAATGGAATCTTTTAGCGCCCAATACTCCGATATCTAAATTTCGTCATAGACACAGAGAACGTGTTCAATACTTTGAGATGGATGATGACATTTGCTATTGCAAAGATGTAAACGGTCGAATGGTGCACCTCGGTCATGAGCACATAGTCAACGAATGGCGACTTTTCATCGACTCTTCCAAGACTAGTCTAAAAACCGTGTTATTGCATAACGGAAATTTATTTTCATCAATTCCAGTCGCCTACTCTGTTCATATGAAAGATACTTTTGGCAAAAAAAAAGTACAATGACTACCAATGGCGGAGTTGTGGAGACCTAAAGGTCATTGCAATTTTCACGGGAATGCAGACTGGGTGTACTAAATTTTGTTGCTTCCTGTTTGAATGGGACAGCCGCAACAGACAGGAACATTATGCAAGAAAGGTGTGGCCTATCAGGGATCGTATGCAACTCGGGCATAAAAATGTAATACACGAGCCATTAGTTAACAAAGACAGCATCATTTTACCACCGTTACATATAAAGTTGGGGCTCATGAAGAATTTCGTAAAAGCGTTACATAAAACGAGCAAAGCTTTCACTTATCTTCGAGAAAAGTTTCCGCAAGTTAGCGATACAAAGATAAAGGAAGGTATCTTTGTAGGACCTCAGATTACGAAAGTTATTGCAGACAAACAATTCGAGAACTTGTTACATGGTAGTGAACTTTGCGCATGGATGGCATTCAAATCGATCGTCGATAACTTTCTGGGAAATCACAAATCTGTCGACTATGTGCATATTGTTAAGCAGTGCATAGATGCATACAGAATTATGGGCTGTCACATGTCCCTCAAAATCCATTTGCTCGATTCGCATCTTGACTTTTTCCCTGACAACCTTGGCGAAGTCAGCGATGAACATGGAGAACGATTCCATCAAGATATCGCCGTAATGGAGTCACGTTATCAAGGACGGTGGAGTGTGACCATGCTTGCCGATTACTGTTGGATGCTTCATCGCGATGTACCACATGCCATTCACCGACGAAAGTCGACTGCAAAGAAATTCAAGCCTACATGAATTTTTTTGTTACATATCTTTGCGCCTCGGTCTGGATTTTTTTTTCCCGAGAACGCTCGCTGTTCTGTTTTTGCCTTCTTCTGACGAGGCGCTTTCCTTTCAACCTATTTGATGTGCTTGGTTTTAATTACAGCTTCTTATTGAACCTGGTGTTATCTATTATTTAGCTGGTTTTGCAAAGTTGCGGCCCTTGAGTCTTCCTCTGCACAGTTCATGTATTTTCAGGTGAAAGGATGATCTGCTAGCCTTTTTAATTTACCAGCTCCTTGCTGTTTCTTCTGTCCTCAAGTCCTTGTAACCATGTACTATTTTACATCCTTTCTTTTGGCATTGTCTTCACGCCTACTGTCATAGTTATCATGGTATAATTTTGTAGTAATTTAAACCAACCAAAATTTAATACGGTTGCTGTTACCCATGCTGCAATGCTACATGGTATATTCTGGAACTGGTCTCACGTGTCCTGTGAGCATCATCTTTAGTATATGTCAGTCTGGACGCAAAGCTGTCCACGTGTTTTATTGTCATAATTGACATTCTTAGCTTTAATGGGGGCTCGTTTTTTTTCTTAATCTGTTCTTCTGTTCTTTCCAAGACACGAGGCGATCAAATGTAACGTTGTGCCTAGGTAATCTGGGTTAAGCGTGTTTTAATTTTATTTGGACATTTAGCTCTAGTTCGGAGCTTTGTCTTTTGGTGGAATTTGAGAACAATGCATGTGTTGTTTCTTTACATTTATCTTGACTACGTATGTCCTGGACTACTCCTCTAGTGATGCCAGGTTTTGCTGCATCCCGAGAGCTCGATTTAAGGATACTTTTTTCGCAGGTGCTCAAAGATAGTTCATCAGCAAACAAGAATACTCCACTCCTATCTGGGGAAACTTTCTGGTATATCATTTGTGAATATAAAGAAGTCCCCACACGTAGGACAACCCGCTCCATTGTCCGCTTCTTGTTTCTCAGTTCCTGTACTCTAGCAATTAAGTTATAGCACGTTTCCCTAGCTTTGCCCAACTTCAAAATGCTATATCTCAGCGAATATATAACGCATATAAGTGAAATTTTGTGTATGAATTTAAAATAGTATAGACCCTATGAATTAAATTTTTCATTGAAATGCGACCATTGGTTTCAATTTTCCTTTCTTTGCGATATAATATAAAATCCTACTTGCCAACACACATCACACGCACACATATTGAAATGTCTACAGTAAATTATACGACCTCATTTGCACATTTTTGGTTTATCAAGCAATTGGCATGATTTTAGTGTGAAATTGCGTGAAATTGCACTTCTTGAACATAAGAGTTTTATCAGAATCAGTTACAGAAACAAATGGAATGTAGAACATCCAGGGCACACACAGAATGATGCTTACTACCAGCTCCACAGAAGAGAACAAGTGGTAATCTTCAGACTCCGCACTGGCCACAACAGATTGAGATACCATCTATTCAACAAGCTAAAGATAGGAACTACCAATCAGTGTAACTGTGGCACTGATAAAATGACTGCTGAACATCTGCTTCAAAGTTGCCCCTTATATGTGGTACAGAGAAAGTGCATATGGCCGACGCCAGCTCCTTTCGTGGAAAAGCTTTACGGGGATTCAAATAGCCTCAAACTGACTACTGCTTTCTTTGAGAACATTCAAGTGGACGTCTGAGAGTGTACGAAGAAGAAGAAGAAGAACATAAAACAGTTTATTTCCGGTGTTACGCACACATTGTCAATCAGTGGCGTGTCTACAAAAATAATTGTTTGGTTAAGTAGGAAAAATGAGTCTGCGAGTACATTTTATGACATTACAGCAAATCACAAATAGGATTTCTAAGTATTTCTGCAATGAAGCTACTCAAGGAAAACTATGTCATTCTATTTCAAACCCACAAAAGAGGACTATTCATGCCTTGGGGATAAGCAAATGATCATTGCACCGCTGGCTAGCGACATCTGAAATTTGTAATACCAGTGTTTTACACACGAAAAATAAGCCAAGAGTGGTGGATAATTTTGACAGAGAATTGATCCGCAGAGAAATTTGCAATATGTTTCGTAATAATGAGGCAGTGACTTTAAGGAAATTGAAAATTTGGTTAAGAAAGAATAATGACATTGATATTTCCAAATCTACGCTATGGAGGACTATTAGGAGTTTGAGATTCAATTTTAGAAAATATTTTAGTGGTAGAAACCTTATTTGTGAGAAGCCTCATATAGTTGCAATGAGAAGCAAATATTTACGCGAGGTCAGAGAATTGAGAAGAGATTATTATGATTTTGTGTATTTAGATGAAACTTGGATCAATGCGCACCACAGTAATGAACGAGAATGGCAATCATCTGATGGGACAACTAAGAGACTAGTATCAAGCAACAAAGGACAGCGCCTAATAATTGCACATGCAGGAAGCATCCATCATGGGCTTCTAAATAATAATACTGAACTCACATTTGTTTCAAAATCCACAGATAATAGGGATTATCATACAGAGATGAATGGCAAGATATTTCAAGATTGGATTGTGAGTCATGTACTTCCTTTCTTGGATAGACCGTCGTGTTTGACAATGCTTCATATCACAACGTTGTGGCACCAGAAGATAAAGTTCCTAATTCATCAAGTACTAAAGATGTAATAAAGATTTGGCTGACCAAAAACGACATTCCATTCAACGAAATGTCCCTGAAGCCTGAATTACTTGGAATTGTAAAAAAGACACAGCATACAAAGATATTTCACACAGACAAAGCAATCCATGAACATGGACACAGATGTTTAAGATTGCCTCCTTACCATTCGCAATTAAACCCAATAGAATTAGTCTGGGCTAAAATTAAGGAACAGGTAGCAACAGAAAATAGAACGTTCAAATTAAAAGATGTTGAAATACTTACAAAAGCCGCCATCTCCAATATAGCCACGGATTATTGGAAGAAATGTGAGAACCATGTGTTACAAGAGGAAGGGGAATATTGGAAGAATGATGGTTTGTCCTTCATTCAGCCGAGATTGATTATCAATTTCTCAGAGACATCTGATTAAGATTCGGATGAAGTTTAATTTCTTTAAAGATGACCTTACCATTATTTACAAGCAGATTAGAGGAGCAACGTTCCATTATGATATTTATGAACCGCAAATAGGTGATACCTATTGAAATAATTAGATCAATGAAGGTCCAGTTTGGTAGCGCATTAAACGTCAATGACAAATAATGTCACGAGCAGTGGCGGTTCCAGGGGGTTGTCATTGGGGGTGCTGCACTGTTCATTCATTTAAAATACTATACATAATACTCACAAATTGTGACCACCACGTGAAATATCAACCCAGACACAAATGATTAGTGTCTTATCTCATCTAAAATCTGTCAAGAAGTTCTGAAAAGTTATTTTAAAAGTTTACTGCAACTAGGAGTAATCATTGTCAGTCGTAGCAGCTTCGCGAGTCTCAAACCGGTTACACGGACATGTATGCTGCTATTTCTCGTGTTTAAAATTGTCATTGTAACTTCCCTTTAATTTGCTCATTGCACTGAGCTGTGGATGGCTGCAGCTCTGGTTAAAAAATTCAAACCAATCGTAGTTAGTCTGGGTCTAACCCAATATAACATCGTATGCAAAAAATGGCATTAATACGTGGACGGTTAATCAGATAATTACATTTGAAGTTGGGAAAAGCTAGTGAAACGTGCTATACCAGTGTACTGGTTGTGGATTTGTACTTTTTCCCAGTTAGCTTGTTTTTTTTTTTTTTAGTTTCACTGTTAATCCCTTCGCCTGTACGTTAAGGGACGCTTTTTCTGCATCTACCCATTTCATGAATGCAGCTATTTAAATGTGCCAGATAGTTGTCTTTTCTGAGTTACTGATATAAAGAAAGCATCTTTCTAGGTCTGTGGTATAATGCCTCTCTTATAGTAGGTGATGATGATGATACAGAAAAAGGTGAGTAACCCTAGATGTAGTCTGTTAATTTATTTACCTGTTTCTGCTGTAAGTCTGTTCGTTCTTGAAGTAACTTTAATATCTGAGTCATTACAAATTCCCGAGTTAAATGCCGGGTTGTAGATTCCATAATATCTGACGTAGATGGACTGCCACTACGTCGGCAAATTAAAAAAAAAATCTAAGGATGTAACAGAATTTAGTTCGGATCTACATATTCACTCGTCGCCAAATAAAATGTATGCCAGAGAATGTTAAATGTTGTGAACACAACAAATCTCAGTAAGACGTATGCAGTAAACAGAAACACTGAAGAATCTGAACAATTGGATAAGACCTATGTGTAGAAATAATTATCCGAAAACTTCATTCGTAGAACGAAAATTAAGGATAACACCGTGTACACGTACTTTAAAACTGTTTAATGCTGTATAGCTAAATTACTGATAACTGCATGTGTCTGGTTATTTTCTCATTTGTTATCGGCGACGCGTAGCCAAGGAGCGAACTTTCCACATTGACTTTGGGCTTATTGCTAGCTCCAGATAGAGTAAGAGTCTACACTGAGCGATATTCCTTTTGATAACTAGGACTTCTTGTCTGGGAAGATACACGAAACCATGTTGTCGAATGATAAGGTGCTAGTGTGCAAACATGTCGTGCCCAAATACACGGTCGATGACAACCTTGGTGAAGATTAAGACACGAATCGTGATGTAATAGTTCTGGCAGATGAACTTTGTTGGGATAAACAATTACAAGAAAGTAACATATTGCAGGAAATAATGTTTCACTGTAGAAGGGGAACGACTAAGTAAGTAAGTAAGGAAATAATGTTAGACCTGTGAAGTAGTGAGTTTGTAAATATGGCAGGCGAAAAAGAAGCAAGACATATGGTTATGGAGTTTGAAAATCACATCTTATGTTGTCATGTAGTGATGTTCTACTTGAGATGAATGGGGAATAGACCCTTACCAGAATGCAGACACTTTTTTGAAATAGGTTTGGCATTTGAGATGCTAAGATAGACTGCTCCTGATCGGACCACTCCTCAAGGTAGCAACTTGGATGCGTAGGCGAAACATTTTGCTTATATGCTATAGCGTTGTAAGACTATTTCTCTGACTTTCAAATTGGTTAAAAAAGAATCATAGACAGCCAGAAACGAGAAATATTAGGACACAAAATATAGGATAGGCTTTGGAGTGAACGTGAATTCTAAGATTACAAGAGAGTAACACATGAAACATCCCTTTGCGTATTAAAATTTGGGATCCAACCTCAAGTGCACTCAGTTAGACACCTAACTCACCTAAAGGAGACGGCATCTTAAATCAGGTGCCCGACAATATTCGGATGTTTCCTGTGCAAAAATTCTGTGTTCGCCGAAAAACTCGGATTTGAGGTACACGTTTTTGGTACAAATTGCCATCAGTCGACGCTAGACACCAATATCAGACGGGTCTTGAAGACGCTTGACAACCCAGGTAGTTACCTCAGCCTTGATGCACGAGACGTGCTACTGCCACCAGATTTGACTATTCTAGGCGGGGTTTTCGCACGGAAAGTCATGGGTTCGAGTCCTGGGTAAGCCACTCACGTCTGTTGTTTTTCTGTTGTCTAGTTTTCTACTTCTTTATTTCTTACGAGTGCCTGAAAACATACCTTTATGTTTGTCTAATATATATTTATTGTAGAGAAGTGCAGTCCGAGGCACCTGTAGGAACCAACAACGGCTGAAGCAGACGTCAACCAACCACACACTGGAAGCTTTTGTAACTTTAAATCACTACAGTTTAAATCATCCGATGTTGATAAATATCATCGCTCTTTTTTTAATAAACAACTTTATTTATTTTACCCTGTTAAGCTATAAGTGATTACACTGGTATACACACATTTTGGTGCCTTAAATTTTATAGCTGTTCTTGGGTAAATTTGGGTTGCTAATTCCAAAAATGTAATCAGATTTTTTCTATCAGCTCTAGTTTTTGAGATAACTAAGAATGACCATATTAGTAGGGCAATTGTTATGTACAATCCTAGGTGCTATCAGTGGCATTTTGACTTAAGTCTGCATTCATATTATATGTAATTACTGTGCATATATTACCAAAAATGTAATAAAACTTTATCACTAGCACTTGCTTAGTCAACACGCAAAAAGGATCTTTTCGAGGACTTCCTGGAATGTGATATGCCCGGACAGTCACGCTTAAGGGTCCAACAGTAATCTGCCATCATGTGGGCATCCCAAAGTCCCTGGTATCTCTCTTCCATTGTTTTTATATCTTGGTGAAATCTTTCACCTTGCTCCTCACTAAAGTCGCCAAGATTCTCCGGAAATAAATGTAAATGGTTATGGAGGTAGTGCAATTTTATGCTCATGTTGCATCCAAGTTCACAAAAACTCGACAGCATGTTTTCAACTAATTCAGAATAATTGTCTGCTTTAAAGTTACCCAGAAAGTTTTGCACAACTAAAACAAATGATGACCAGGCTGTGGACTCTGTTTTATTCATGGAATCAATAAAATTTGGATCGTTTATTAACTTTCTAATGTGAAGTCCATTAAAAATTCCAGCTTTAAATTTGTCTATGTTCAATTCTGGAAACTTTCTGCATAAGTAATTAAAACAGGTACCATCTTTGTTCAGTGCCTTAACAAATTGCTTCATCAAGCCAAGCTTTATATGTAATGGTGGCAGTAGAACTCTTTTTCGATCAATGAGAGGCTGATTGACAATATTTTTTTCTCCAACTTTAAATTCATCCCTCAACGGCCACTGTTTCTTTGTCGAGTGCATATCTTTTGCCCTGCTATCCCACAAATATATAAAGCATGGATATTTGGTGAATCCCATTTGCTGGCCAAGCAAGAAGTTCATCATTTTAAGATCTACACAAACCATCCAGATATGTTCTAAATACTTCAATTTTTCCAAGAACACCCTTCAAACGTCTTTTAGAGCTGTCAATGAAAAGTCGCCACTCATCTGGTGTATAACTTACACCCATTTTGTTAACAAGACCTCCTACATTAGTACAAAACACAAGGTTGTTTTCTTTACAAAAGAATGGAATAAAACCTTGCTCTCTGCTGCGATAAAATGTAAGCTTTGTTTCAGCAGTCAGTAATTTTTTTTCTTTCAATCTTGAAGCCAAAAGTTCTGAAGATTCCTTGGAGAGATATAGATCTCGGATTAGATCATTTAGTTCAAGCTGGTCGAAGCGTTGAGCATCTGAAAAATCATCTTCGAAATCACTATCATTGTCACTTGTCGTTCCACATGCCACTGCTGTCTCATCTTCTAGCAGGTAATCCGAAATCTGACTGAAATTTGCAATTGGTATGTCATCTCCGTGTGGAACAGGTCGCCTAGCAGAATCTAAATCTGGATATTTCCACTTTTTGAGATTTTCCCCATTAATTCCCTTAATATTCACAACACAGAAATAACAGTCATTATAGTGGTTCTTGGGCTCTCTCCAAACCATTGGAATTCCAAATTTTAAACATTTTCTTTTCCCACAAGTCCACTGTCGCAGGTGTTCAACACATGTTTTGCAAACAATATGAGGAGCCCAAGACTTGTCCTGGTCACCTAGTTTTACTTTAAAGTAAGCAAAGTATGCCTTTTTCACAAAAACAGTAATATGCTTCCTATGTTCTTCTTTGAAAGTGTACTCTCCACAAATATAACAAAATAAATGCGGTGAAAGAAAACATGCTCTTCTTGAAGATGATGCCATTCTCTGTTAGAAGTGTAATAAAATAAGTAGCATACTAACATGCATGCAGTGGCTTAAAATCTAAAAAAGGCAAATCTGGGAAGATTCTTGGAAAACTGAAACTGAGAGTAAACAAGCAGTTTTGTTTTTGTAAAGGACTAGATAGCAATAGTTTTTTTTTACATAGCCTTATATAGAAATTTTGTAATAATACAGGGTGACCCAAAAATGTCTGTATCTCAAAAACTAGAGCTGCTACAGACAAGTAAATGTGATATTTGGATTGAGCAGGCCTCATTCATGTACAATCAAGAGTAAAATGTTTGACACCAAAAATTTGTGTGTGTGTGTAGGGTTGTGTTATTAAACATGTTTATCTGTAACTTAAAAGCTATAGTTGGATTAGTTCCTCGTCAGTGAATTGTATACCTGCCCCTATATGAATCATACTGTTTTAAATAATTAAACATAGACATCTATAAAATTAATAGTTGCTGAACCGCCTTCAGCTGAGGGCTCAGAAATATGAGTGAAAATATAGTATCTCACAGAAGGTGCGGGAGAATACTAAAATTCGAGACAGCTTAGATGATCTCAATTGTTATGCTTGCTATTCTTTAAAATCCCGTGAGGCTCTGTTAAATAGAAGTATCGTTCTTCTATTTTTATCTCTGTCAGGAGTACTCTTGAGCGAAGGTTGATATCTTTGAAGACCCTCGTCATTATACTCTAAGTTTGGCCACTGTTGGACCACTACTGCGGAGCAGGGGACACAATACCGTCACATGAAGCAATACTTTCAGTAAAAAGAAGTACATCACGTTGCATTTTGAGATATATCTGGTCTAAGAACCACAACTAATAAAATAGTCCTAACTGTTGAATAAAACATATATTGAGAAAACCAGCTGATATCATTACAAGCTAGTCTTTTGTTTTTTGGAACTCCCCACATGGAAGGAATAGGAAACCCAAAAACAGACGGAAGAGAGCACTTGAGACATATTGTAAAAGAGGACAAAGAAAGCAGTGGATGGAAGGTGAAAGAATGGTACAGGACAGAATGACTTGGTGGGAAATACTTGAAGGCTTATACTTCACAGGGCGCTGAAGGGTGATGATGATGATGGCGAAACTTAAATTCCTAAACAACGTAATTAACTGTGGAACTAGGTAAATTTACACACTGGAATATATTTTACAACGTTGTCACATCCCCACAAAAGACACTGGATAACTTTAGTGTTGCTACAAGATTCGTGCTGCACACACAGTGCGAACCATGTCGATAGTAAATGTAGAAAACATTTGGTGTATTAATTATTTCGAAAATATAATTTCTTGTGTTAATTTACATTCAACTTGTTTTTATATTCAATGATCGTAATTTCCAAAGGTTAGATCCAGTCTATTGAGGCGCTAGCTGCCAAAGTTCTAGTAGGATCCTACTTTAAGTGTCACCATTAGACCTGAGTCATTTTACTGCTTAAAGTTATGAATTTCAACCGTTTCTGTAGTTTTTTCCCCGTCAAGATATATCAAAGGTCTCCAAAAATTCATAGTTTAGTTTTAAGGCATTTATTTGGATCAATTTTATATTTGAGACAGGTGACACAAATTATGTACAGTTGCTTTTGGGGCTCGCAACTAAAAATACTTTGCGTTAAAAAAATGGAAATACTGTTTTGGGACGTACTGTCGTTTTAGAGCGTCTTCTTTAGGCAACATTAGTGTTGGTATATACCAGCGAGTATCAGTTGTGAAGTGTCTTCTTTATCATTATAAACAACGTCAATACAGTATTTAAAATATCACACAGCCAAATGTATAATTATTCGTGATTCCAGCTTAAATACTGCGGTGGCATATCCCACAGTTAGGGACATAAGAGAAACATGAAATTATACCGACCGAGTTACTTACCACCAAACATTTCTACTTCACACAGCATCAGCAACGGTCCATACATAACTGGATATGTGGCTGTAATTTTTACCTTTATTAAAGGTATCTCTGCATTATTAGATCTGATGTTATAAATGTTATAGTCGGTAACTTTTGAGGCTGATGAAATGGTAAATGCAAGCGGCGTGTCTCCTGATCAGCTATCAGGAGACACAATACTTTAAAGCAGGCTCTCCTGATATTTTGTAAACTCTCAGTAAATGGTATCCATTATTGAATACGCTAGTCACCGACAACAGACGCCGTACGTATTGAAGACTGGTGATAAGCCATATTGAGGCATATACCCCGGTTGCTGCTAGGATGTTATTTTTTCACAGTAAATGTTTTTAGTCACTTAAAAAAGTGCAATAATCCTTTCCCCAAATCTCTCAATCACATTTATGTTCCTAATTATTACACTGTACCTTACTAAACAATAGCGAATTTCATGCCAATTTTCAATAGTGACAGGTAGGTACACAGACAGAAAGGCAGGCAGAGATACATTGATAAAGCATTGTAAGAATGCTATATACATGATGTTAGAAAGACTTAAATTGCATGCTGACGAAAAGATCAGAGAAGAACAAGCGGGTTTCAGGCCGAAACGATCATGTATTGATCAAATATTCACACTAAGAACAATTATAGAAGAATCAGTGGAAAGGCAATCGCCACTTATTATCACCTTCGTCGATTTTCAAAAAGCTATATGACAATGCAAGAACTATTTAAACAATATAAAGGGAATACGAATCTAAGTTTACAGTAGGTGATTGAATTGGGTTATGAGATACTTTATATTCCAATGAACAATCCCTATAAAATAGACAAATGGAAAATTCTTCTATTTTTTACCTGGATTTCGCAGATGATGTAGCATTCTTTAAGTTTTTGACAATCCTCAAGAAGCAATAAATAATAATTTGTGTTACCTTTAAATTCCTGTGAGACTCCCTTGAATAGAAGCATCATTCTTCTATTTATATCTATGCCAAGAGTAATCTTAAGCGAAGGTTGATATTTTTAAAAGCCCTCTCTCAGTTAAAATAGGTCTCACGTGACATAAATGCCTCTAAAATAAAGCTATGCTTCGGAAGGTCCAATGTGGATGACTCCGGCATGAATGGACAACCTCCATCGAAGTCTAGTATTTTCAGGAACTGGTGTAAATCTACTGTCCTGGTCAAGCAGAGGTACGCGGAAATGAAAAGAGCTGACTAGCTTCAAGAGCACACAGAGAAGGTCCATTCGATATGGATAAGAGAGAAGTACTGAGGGCAATTAATTATGCCTATTCGAGACTGATACTGCTATCGATGAATCAAGTCTAAGGTTGCTGGAATTTGCCATCAAATGTTGGAGAACAAGCAGAATGAGAACATATGAGAAAATGAACATCATGGAAAGTTTCAAGAGCGCGCAAATAAGAGAAGACTTAGCAGAAATATGTCTCCGACATATTGCTAAGGAAAAGACGATGGTCTCGGATATCGGTCATGTCTACGAATAACAAAACAATTAGCAATACCACTACAGGTTGTATTGTAAAGGCGCGCTATTTTCAAACATCACAAAGCGTGGCCGTGTAAGTCATGACAGCATTGCGCAAAAATGAAAACTTTACCTGCACAGAATAAAATATCCTAAATCTATTACCAAACACGTCTTACACGCTCTTTTTTAAATTTGTAAATAAATATTTGGCAGATACTGTATATTATAACCAAACACGAGACTCTTCGTACCAGTGTTTCAACACTATATGGGCCACAACAGATTGAGATACGACCTATTACACAAACTAGAGATAGAAACTACCGATGATTGCGACTGTGGCATCGATAAAATGACTGCTGAACATCTGCTTCAAAGTTGCCCAACACATGAGGAACAGAGAAAGCACATATAGCCATCACCAGTACCATTCCTGGAAAAGCTCTATGGAGATAGAAACAGCCTCAAGCTGACGACTGCTTTCTTTGAACATTTTCAAGTTGACGTCTGAGAGTGTACGAAGAAAAACAATAAATTGTTACGCTCAAATATAAGAAGTATTTTACAAATTCCCAGCGTGTTAGGTAAACAAGGTTCTCCTAAGAAAAATAAATAAAATACAGAGACATCCAAAGCGCATGGCATATGGGAAAAATATGACGTATTTTGTAGAAGCTGCAGTCTATAGTGCGTTTCAAAAAGGTCGGTCGACGATTGACTTCAAATATCTCCATATTCCTTGCACTGATAAACATGATTTTTTGCATGTGGTCTTATATTTTCAATGTCCCAAAGTTTTTATAAAATTCAATGTTGCAGGTAGTGTTCTTTTCTTGCAACGGCTAATTCCTTTGATCTTTTTTAACGAAGTAATTATTTTGTCCTGGAAGAAAATAATTTACCGTAAATGAAGGAAGTTGCATATTTTCGGCATAGGCGTCTATACAATTCGAATGTTAGAGGGGTTTGTTAACTGATTACTACGTGAGGTCCTTTTTTATTTCTTCGAAATATTTGAGAGAAAAATAACGCCTGTTCGTTGTAAATGTTACTTTTTATACTAAAAAGTGAATGGATGCATGAAGAGGTGAAAGTACTGTGTATGTTAAAAATAGTAGTGAAATCGCGGAGATAAAAAGGAAATGAATTGGTTTACATATACACATAGATGGAGGAGAAAACATATAAAACATATAAGGTATTTACACACTTATTCTGAGTCAGACGAGTCTAACATATTGATGACTATTCTCGGCTGAACGAACGACAGTCCATCTTTTTTCCAATAGTCATTTTCCTCTTTTAAGACATGGTCTTCACATTTACACCAATAATCTTTGTCTATCTGCGAGAGGGCGGCATATGTTAGTTCTTTCATATTGCATAGTTTGAAAGTTTTATTTTCAGCTGCCACCTGTCCTTTAACTTTTGCCCAAACGAGTTCAATTGGGTTTAAATGTGAATGATAAGGTGGCAGTCTCAAACACATATGACCATGCTGTTGAATCAACTTGTCTATATGGAATATCTTGGTCTTTTGTGATTTCTTAACAAGGGACAGTAATTCAGGTTTCAGAAACCCCTCGTTAAATGGAATGTCTTCTTTTCTGAGCCAAATCTTTATAGCATCTTTTGTACTCGAAGATGTCGGGATTTTGTCTTCTTCTGCCACAGCGTTGTGGTATGATCCGTTGTCCATTATCAGACAGGATGGTCTGTCTAGGGACGTAAGAAGAGTATTTTCAATCCAATCTCTAAATATGTTACCGTTCATCTCGGTATGATAGTCCCGGTTGTCCGTATAATTGGAAGTGAAAATAAGTTCAGCATTTTTCACTAGCCCATTATGTCTGCTGCCTGCATGTGCCATTATCAGACGTTGTCCTTTTCCACTGGGTACACATCTTTTAATCGTTCCATCTGATAACTGCCATTCCTTTTCACTTGTGTGGTGAGCATTGCTCCAAGTTTCATCAACATACACAATATCATAATCTTGATTACGCATTTCCCGTAATTCACGTACATATTTACTTCTCATAGATACTAAGTGCGGCTTCTCGCAGATGACGTTTCTTTCACTAGCGTACTTCCTAAACGTAAAGCCAATGCTTCTAACAGTTCTCCATAATGTTGATTTCGACACATCAATGTCATTGTGTGTTCTCAGCCGAATTTTCAGTTTTCTTAGTGTCACAGTTTCTTTGGAATTGAACATTCTACAAATCTCTCTTCTAATCACATCCCTGTCAAAACTATCTACTACTTCCTTTCTTCCTTGCGTCCTGGTATTGATTGAACTGAAAATTCCATTAGCTTTGAGTAATTGATGAAATGAGCGTTTACTTAAACCCAAAGCGTGAATAGTTCTCTTTTCAGGATTTGAGAGACTCCGATACAGTTTACCACGCTTAGCTTCTCTGCAGAAATATTTATACATCTTCACTGCCATTTTATGCAGTGTAAGGAACTTGACTTTCATACCCATTGTATTACAGACCTAGAATACCGCAAAATACGCCTATGCACGGAAATACACAATCAGTAGAACGGTAACTGAACACACCGGAAGGATCAATGTAATGTTCAAAACAGTGCGGTAGTGAGCTGAAACACGGGGAAAATCACGTGAAATACGTTCAAGATGTTAAATCTAAATAGCTCACAAATATGAAGGGGTAAGCCCTGTCAATACACGGTTGGACGAGAAGGTTGTCGATTTTGTATACTTTAAACAAAGAAAATTTAAAACCATAAGTTTGTTAACAAGGAAAAAAATGTCCCCCTCGGGACATAGCGATCATTAGGTCATATGCAAAGTTGCAACAATTACGATCAAGTGGTTGCAGAGATATTGAATATTAAACAGCGGCAAACATTGTGAAACGCACTATAATATGTTTCAATTGAGGCTGATCAATGACTTAGTGTCATCTACATTAATGGATATACTTAATATTCAATCAACCAATCAGTACCCTTTAGCTTCCCAAAGAGCAGAGCATAGGCCTTCAACAAACACACGTCAAGTCCTCCTGTCACGTGCCATCAGCTCAAGTTCTGTCCATGTCTTCCTCATCATGTTCACAAATGTCTTAAGTGTTCTTCTCTATGTGTGTTCTGATATACCTATGCCTCTCTTTCCCTGGGGATTCCAGAACAAAGACCGCCGTGTAATGCTATCAACAGGTTTCCACAATATGAGTTCTATCCATCACCAGCGACTTCTCCTCATCTCTTGTTCTATTGGCACTTGTCTGATTCTTGTCATCAGTTCCATATTGGTGACAATTCTTCTGTTCCATTTCAATCCTTCCATTTCAGCAGGAGTTCGACTATCATTGGGCTGGTACCGCAGGTGCCTGCTGCAATACTGCCCAACCTACAGTAATGAACGGAGTAGCATATGGCAACAACCCACTTCTGTCAACGAAAAACTGTTTGGAAATGTTGGAAGCCTTGGGTTGACTACTGCCTTTATTAGAGTCATAAATGTGGAAGTCTGAAGGCGAACGAGGAAGAAGAATCCTTCCATTTGACCCAATCACACATTTATGAAAGTCTCTAGTTGTTTAGTTGCTGTTGTTGTTATTCTCCATATTTCAGAACCATACAATAGGAGTGAATTGACAACTGAGTTGAAGATTCTTTCCTTTGTCTTTTTTTCCTGTGTATTTTCAAACACACTCGCTGTGACCTGTCATCGAGTATTTTAATTTTGTCTTGTGTTTGATTACATTTATGGGAAAGAAGAGCCAAGTCATCTGAAAATCTTGATCATCAAGCCTTTGATCAGATTCCCCTGGATTCCATTTCTGTTGTATGGTGTCGATATTTTCGATCTATTGCTTGTAAGTGAAGAAATGTAGACAATATACATTCATGTTGCACTCCAGTTATTTCCCCAAACGGTTCTGTAAGCCTTCTTTCATGAAAAACTCTGCATGTTTTGTCTTCATAAGTTGAAAACAGATTAAGTTAATGATCTTCAGGGTGACTCCATAATGCCTCATCAATTTCCAAAGCGATGTTCTGTCTACAGTGTAAAATGTCTTTTCATTATCATCTACAAATCCAATGTACAGTGTGTCCGTCAGAATCACTACCAATAACAAATGTCAATATCTCCTCATCCATGTAAGTTAGAATTATTTTTTTATGGTTACCTCGTATAGAAACCATCACATTTTTAGAAGCAGTGAGATAATTGTTAAATTGTCCGATAATGTGCAGAGTGTGTTTAGTGAATTAACCGAGACAAACATGCAGTACATTTAAAATGATTAAATCGAAGTTAAATTCGTAAAATTACAAATACAGTAGAACTCCATTTATCCGAACCCCATGGGACCGAGCATCGTTCGGATAATCAAATGATCGGATAATTGGATTACATGATGTATCGAGTACATGTACACATATTTCTAAAAATTATTAACCATCACAAGGAAAATACACTATAAAACATTTACTTGTACTGTAATAATAATACCCACACTGTATTAGATCACTGTATCACCAAAATCTTTCATTACACTGCAGTGCATGTACTACTTGTATTAATTTTTTTTTTTTTAAGAAAGAGAAATGTTTTCAAAATAACATTACAAATGATTCAAAACCAGGCACAACTTACGTATACATGTACTTGCACAGATGTAGCCCACTATTTAAAATAATGAGGAATCCTCTTTTGCACCAAACTGGATAGTCTGCTTTTGGCTGCTAAGTCCCGCATTCTCTTCAACAGCAGAAGCTGTGTAGGACAGCTGTCATCTTCTTGCTCGTACCAAGCCATCGCTGTTTCTAGTGCTATAAAGGCCTCTTCAGGACTTGGTCGACGTTTTGGGTTATCTTCATAATCTACAAGTACATCACGTACTTCTGAGGTGTCTTCATCATCGGTCACTACATGTATTTGGTTTTCTTCTTGCACAAAAGACAAAATTTCTTCGTCATTCAAAAACTGAAAACCAGAATCATTATCATCTTCTAGCCACATGTGTGCATCATCTTTGTCACAGTCCGAAAATCCGGGCATTGCTTGAAACAGTTCCACAACTTCATTTATACAATCATCATTTGTGTCCACTGCAGTAGTTTCATTTCCTCCTTTTTTCCCAAGCAATCTATTCCAAGCCTTGTTGAGATTATCTTGTGACTGGGTGGTCCAAGCATCAGCTAACATAAAGCAGCAGTCTTTGAGATTAAGCTTTTTGGAAAACGCCACCACACTTTCTTCATCTTCAGCCAACAATAAACGACGCATGACTTCCTTCTTGTACATCTTTTTAAGCTTTACTATAACACCCTGATCCATTAGTTGAATCAGTGCTGTTACATTGGGAGGCAGAAAAAATTACTTTAAAATTTGCATCAACTGCATTCAATGTATCCGTCTCTGGATGAGATGGTGCATTGTCCAGTAGAAGAATTACTTTTCCAGTTTTCTTTTCTTGTTCTTTCAACCTCTTCACATTTGGGATGAACTGATTTGTATACCAATCGGGACCCCAAGATGCAGCAATAGTGAATGCAGTCAGCGACCCATAGCTGTACTGCTTGCATCAGGACCAGCGAACCAGAGCTGGTCAAGACCGCACTCCACCTCCACGTGGTGGTCCTGGAAACAGTCTGCAGCAGTGCAGTCTGGCTGAGCGAGTGCGGATCGCAATGGGAAGGCAAACCCGGTCCCTAAAAAATGCCGTGCTGAAGTCGGATGTGTCGACCGAAAGGTGCAGATATCACAGCTTAGGCGTAAACAGACACAACGCAACCACCGTCCTTTTCAGGGCGAACGAGGAAGAAGAAGAAGATTTGTATACCAATCAAGAAATATTTCACTATTCATCCACGCACTCTTCTGTGCTTTGTAGCACAATGGGAGACATGTCACACTCTTTAAACAACGGGGTTTTTTGGCTTTGCCGATCATTAGCACCGGTAAACGATGACTTCCACTGGCATTCACGGCTACCAAAATTGTTACTCTCTCTTTGCACTTTTTAAACCCAGGGGCAGCTGCTTCGCGCTGAGATGCAAGTGATTTTTGAGGCAATGATTTCCAGTATAAGCCAGTCTCATCGGCATTATACACATCATCGAGTAAATAACCTTCTTCTTCCAAAAAAGCCAAGAATGTTTCTTTAAAATTTTCAGCGGCAGTTGCATCGCAAGATAAAGATTCCCCTTGAATCTCCAATTCTCGTATGCCATGACGAGATTTAAAGTTTCTTAACCATCCCTGGCTAGCCTTAAAGTCAGGAGGACCGTCAAGTTGATTATTGAACTGAAGTGCTTTTTCACACAATAGAGAGCCAGAGATAGGTTCCCCTTTGCTTCTTCTTTGCACAAACCATATATACAAAGCCTCTTCCAATTTCAAATCTTTCGCATTTCTCATGGTTTTATGTTTCTTCGACCCATTTTCACTATCCAATTTCGATGCAAAACTCATAATTTTATCCTTGTTACTTTTGATGTCAGAGACAGTAGCTTTCCCAACATTGAAAATCCTCGCAAATGAAGACACAGTTTCACCTTTTCCTAGTCTCTTGATAATTTCTGTTTTCGTTTCAATTGACAAAACATTGCGGTTCCTTTTATATGCTTTAGGCCTACTGGAAAATGCCAGATCGCACAGAGAAATACGTGTACACCAAAATTATTCTGCTGTAGTAGCAGACACAATTATTTTAAGTTGAACTGTCTGTTTAGCCAGTGTTCTGCCCAGAACGCACACGTACACTGGATTGGTAAACCAAATATTAACTGACTTTATGATCTAACTGACTTCCTGTACGTAAGCGACCGTCCATTAGCCCATCTCATTGTCTACAAATTGTTCGCACACATTTGAAGCTTGCCGGGGTTCGGATAAATGGAGTTCTACTGTAACAAAATTTTATTTAAAACTTTAGGTTTTAAATGTTTGAAAATAACTAAATAGTTGAACAGATAAATTTCGTCATTGATGGATATTAGGTTCTATGGAAAAAAAGTTCACTTTAGCAGCGTATATATTGCACCGAGCTGCGAGTTATTGTTTCTGCTCCCCTTGGGTTAGTTCTTTTTACACTGATCACGCTCGTCGTTGGTCAAGGTTGTAGGAAACAGCTCGTTCCCAGGAGTGTAAGGGAGAGTCTACAAAGTTGATCCTTCGTCTTAAAGCTTAGGCCATTGTTCCCTTCTTGTTCCAGAAAAAGTACCCTTCAACTGGTACCACCCCCAACAACTATGGTAAAAGAATAGAAACGAAACATTGCGTTTCCTGTCCCCTTTCTCATGTTCTGCCATCCAATTTACTCAGTATTTACCCTCCATGAGAGAATTAAATTTAATCCCTCGGGATAAAACTTTCTTTACATTTAAATTGAATGGATTTATAGTCACTGTACATTTAACTGAAAAGGTTAATAGTGCAGATATAATATGTTTACATTTACATTTCCACTGATTTAAAAGTGATCACTATATAAATTGAATTTGTTTTCAGTTATGATTATACTGATTTGAAAAGTTTGAAACTTCTATTAATTTTAAAGTGAATATGTTAACATAGACATTTACACTGGTTTGAAACTGTAATTATTATAATTACAATGTACACTATTTCTTTCATCTTTCCTTCCCTCCTCCATAGGGAACTTGGGATTACCTTTTACTTTAAGTTCTCGTTAAGAAACTAGCAATAAAGCAATCACCAGCCCGTGCAATGGTGGTTCATGAAATCATCATTCTATGCGCTGAGGTTGCCAGCCTCAAATGATAGAGACATCCACTAGCGATTTTCACATATTAAAGTTCACATGGTAATATATACATATTAGTTATCATGTTAGTAATGAAAAATATAGAATGTAAAACTACAACTTACGCTAATGCTGGCTCACAGAATTTTTGCTCAGATGAAATGAAGTTAAGGCACGAACCGCTGCCTTTTTACACGTGTACTTGCGGTCGTTAATTTTAACTTTAATTCCCTCTCTGACTGCGTATGTTTAGTTTCCTCAGATATTCCGGTTTTCCTTATTTAATATGATAGACATTTCCTAGGCTGTTTTGTAAGTCCTGATAAATATTCTAATAAAAGGTTTCCGGTCTGATAAAATGGAAGTCTGAAATCTAGGCTTTACTCTGGCAAGGTCTGGTTGAGTCGTCTTGGCAAGCGATCTTCACAGTGTCTTAACACTGAAACGTGTCAGGTTAAAGACAATGTCCTCCCCCGCTTTGTTTGTTATGGAGCTAAGTGAAAGCTCCAATCATTTCAAACATGCGGGTTGGGGAGGGGGCGATGTGGCCGGATGACCGACTGCCATAGCATTTATTCGTGCTAATAACCAGTCATTAAAAAAATAAGGAAAATAGCTTTTAACTACTTAGAAAAGCAAACAGAGCAGTTACGACATTTCGTAATTAACTAAAACAAGTTACATTGTGTTTAGGATAAAATAAAAGTGAAACCAAAACTAGTTCAACTGGGCGGCCCATCACTATCTTCTGGCGGGAGGAGCCTAGCAAAGAGTGACGCCAATAGGAATAGCCTTACTCCCTGTACGAACACCTAATAGAATAGCAAAGCCATAGCCAATAAATAAATTAATAAAATATTCGGTTATCCAATGAAAGGGTAGCAAGACTGCGCACTTCCCAAAGACGCTAGAAAATATTATTTTAGAAATCAGGTGCACGGATTGAGTCATTTCATATGTAAGTGATTTTAATCGGGTGCGGATAGTATTTGGCGCTTCCCCCGGTCTCTCACACAAGTCCGGCTCCATCGTTGTGATTTACAACCAGAACGCAGCCGCCTATTCCATTATACCTCCACAAGATATTTGCAGTCAAGAAGAACAAATCTCTACTTTATAAAAATCTGTGAGAACATTTTTTATTTGTGTTTTTCACAAGTAAGCACGCTTCGAACTAACATTGTTTTATTTCAGCGTGAACTCAGTTGACAACCATGCCTAGTCTAGAGAGCAAATGGAGCCACTAATTGAAGAAATAATCAATGTAGAGACTCCTCAAACCATAACACCAACTAACGAATTACTCGTTCCAAATAAATTATTGAAGTATGAACATGATGATGAAGTATTTACGCCACATTGGACAGAGATTAAAGGAGGACATCTTATTATACATGAAAACGACTATCATGTTAAATCTGTGTAAATACATGAACTATTGTTGCACCGTTTTGCTAGTTGTTGGAAAATTCAGTTGTTATCAAAATAAATTGTGATAAATTGACAAGGTACTCATTGAAATCATCGACTTTTGGATAAGTTACATGTCGTAGATGTAATTAACGTATGTTACTACCACTATCACTCTCCAATACACCACCTCAAGAGGACATGAAACTACCTGGGTCATAATTAAAACTTACCAAGAAATTAATAACTCTGGCGGGCTATAAGCCAGTAATATCTAACTTGGAAATTTAATTGATATCCTTCCCATTCCATACTTTACAACTCATGCCATTTAGGCGGGCACAGCGATATCAAAATATTCCTGACATGGAAAGATGTTCAACATAATGTAGAGGTCAAGTTTCCGTATATGGTATGATAACATCCAATCCCTGGCAGGCGAACTCACCAACACATCTGTAAACTCATACGACAATGCGTTTCAGATGTAACAAATTATTACTTTATCGAAAGTAATCTTGTCATCTGCGTCTGTCCAAAATGTGGCACCCAGACAAGTAATCTCTTATCTGTCACGTACCCTGGCCTTATCAGCAATTAGCAAATACGCTGGCGATTTCCGTGTTAATCGGTAGCGGCCAAGGTTTGGTACAAGGAAATTTTACCATCCTGCCGCTCGTAATATTATCTCTACCGCTCATCGGAAAGCATTAGGGAAGGGACCGGTAACAAACAGACGTGATGACTTATCGGTGAGAGGAATGAAAGAATGTATATATCAAACATCTGCTCCAGTAAACTGAGAAAGAAAAAGGTAACTGATTACTGCCGTAGTGAAAGAGAGAACGGAAAGAGGTCGTCCCAAAATCCATCTTGTGACAATGATGGCTGTAGAGTTTATTGGTTGAATATATAAAGATATAGGGTTAGTAGAAAATAAAAAGTGATGATGGTGAAAGGCACCAACGAATGACAGCGATGAAGAGGGCAAGGATGAATTATATCAACAACTGCAGAAAGAAATGGAAGACACACCTAGATATGATCTTATTATAGTAATAGGAGACCTCAATGCGAAAGTTGGAACACACAATACATATAATGAAAGCGTAATGGGGAAATGCGGCAGCGGAACAGCGAACGAAAATGGGGATAAATTAATAAGTTTCTGTAGCATTAACAACCTGGTCATTGGAGGAACACTTTTCCCACACAAAGAAATTCACAAATTAGCATGGGAATCACCAAATGGTCGGGACAGAAACCAGATAGACCACATCATGATTAACGGTAAATGGAGACATGCATTACAAGATGTGAAGGTAAGAAGAGGTGCAGATGTGGGAAGTGATCACCATTTAGTAGTAGCAAAACTGAAAATGAAACTAAGAAGGGCTGGACCAACTGTAACTACACAGAAAAGGTTTGACATCAACAAATTGAAGGACCCCCTTACCAGAAAAGCTTTTGCGGCTGACATAAAGAAACGATATCAGTTTGCCAAAAGTCATAGAAAGACATTGACTAATGATATAGACCAGAAATTCAACACCATTTCAACAATATATAAGGAAAGCAACAAATTATGCTTGGGATTTCAGGAAAGGAAGAAGCAAGACTGGATAACACCAGAAACATAAAACACCATAATGATGAGAAAGGAAAGGAAAAAGAAAGAAAACAGACGCGAAGTCCCCCAGGTTAAAGCAATTATATAGCGAACAGTACAGTCAGCTGGACAAGGAAGTTAAAAACCAAACCCGAGCCAACAAAAGGTATTACCTAGACGATCTTGCAAGACAGGCAGAAGAGGCAGCACTGAGAAATGAACAAAGCACAGTATACAAAATAACTAAATTCATCAGCGGAAAACGAGGTGCAAACAATATTACATTAGTAAGAGATAAGCAAGGAAATCTCATCAAGACAGAAGAGGAACAGGAAACACGATGGACAGAGCATTTCAGAGAAACTCTGAACAAGGAACCACTAGAGACACAATTGAATGATCCTGAGGCTGAAAACGATCTTGATGTTAATACAGACATTCCACGACAGGAAGAAATCATCACAGCAATCAAAGGGTTAAAGAATCGAAAAGCTCCTGGCCATGATAACTTAAATGCAGAGCTATTTATGACAGACTCTGAGCTAGCAGCAGAACTATTAGAACCACTATTTGCACAAGTCGGGAAAACAGGCACAACACCAACAGAGTGGAACAAATGAATAATTGTCAAATTGCCCAAGAAGGGAGATCTTGCAGACTGCAATAACTGGAGAGGAATAACTCTTCTCTCACTTCCCAGCAAAATACTAGGCAGGATAATTATACAGAGAATTTTAAAAGCAGTGGACCACAAATTGAGGACAGAAAAAGCAGGATTTAGAAAGAACAGAACATGTGTAGACCATATATTTACCCTCAGGAACATTATAGAGCAGTGCTCAGATTGGCAAAGACAGCTGTACATTAATTTCGTTGATTTTGAAAAGGCTTTTGACAGTATACATAGGGACAGTTTATGGAAAATACTGAGGGCTTATGGAATTCCAAGCTGCATAGTGTCAATCATAAAAAGCCTCTATGACAACTTTACGTGATGGGTTGGGCAGAGCAACCTAACCTTTGAGGTGAAGTCAGGAGTACAACAGGGATGCCCCTTATCAACAAGTCTATTTTTAACAGTCATAGATTGGGTGATGCGCCAGACAACAGAGGGCAGTCCAAGAGGAATAAGATGGACTACATTTTCTACATTGGAAGATCTGGAATATGCAGATGACATTGCACTACTGGCACATTCATATCAACACATCCAGGAAAAAACGGATAGCCTTTATAAGTATAGCCAGCAGGTGGGCTTGAACATCAATCTAAAGAAGTCAGAGGTCATGACGCTCAATGTGAACCACCTTGAGCCCATATCTGTAAGGAATCAGCAACTGGTACAGACAGACACCTTCACATACCTAGGATGCATAGTAACACCAGACGGCGGAGAAAGCAAAGACATCAACAACAGAATGAACAAAGCAAGAACAGCCTTTTTTAGCCTAAACAACATCGGGAAGTCCTCTCAATACAGCACAAGCACAAAATTAAGATTATATCAGAGCTGTGTGCTTTCTGTGCTTCTCTATGGTGCGGAATGCTGGAGAGTTATATATATACATGAGAATCAACTTGGATATGCTTTAACTTGACACAGGCGGTAAGCGTTCGAGTGAGTTGAACGTGATATGTGCATTTGCGAAGAAATTTGTGAGCACTTTATAACAAGTGAATAAAATGCTGCGCAACCAACGTTTACAAACGTGGGTGTAGAAATCATCCTTGTAACCTTGGAAGTGTAGGATGTCCTATCTTTTGCATTCTGTTATACGGATGTACGCTTTGCTAACTTCTTTCCGGTTTGACACCAAACACGTAGTGTGTAGACTCTGACTTCTGCTTGACTGAAGACATACAAAGTGGGTTGATACGTTTGACATCTAATATCAATGGTTGACTTTATTTTATATTATTCCTCACTACTGATCACTCTGTTTTTAATTCTCTATTAATGATGTATGACATGAGGCCCACATGATAAGTGTTAAATATATTGCTTATGGAAGTGTGTGCTCATGTGAGTCTGTAATGATGATCTAAGAATATACAGAAGATGAAGTTGATGTATATAACTATGAATTACTTCGTGTGAGCCTAGAGGAAAAATCTTTGATTTGATTAATCATTTACGAATAGAAGTAATGGAGAAAGTCTTTTGCACATTTAGCTATGAGGCAAAGTGCAAAAATAAATCTTAAATAATGAAGAAAGAAAATTATTAATAATTTGTATACGATTTACTAACTTCCTTTTCACATCATTAATTCCTTGGAAACACTGTAAAAATAAACTCCACATATATAAATCAAACACCCACAAAGGAATGAAATATTAGAACAGGCCATGCGTTGGGAAAAAAGCTATAGCTCAGCTAATGTTAAAAACTTCTGACGGACGTCTCGTTACTTTGCTGGATCGCAGAGGTATCCGAAATCGTAGATTGTGTCTAACACAAAACCCCCCTTACATCCAGCCAGTAAAAGAAGAGCTACAAATTAATTATGAAAGACCAACGAAGGAAGAAATAAAGAAAGTCATAAAGCTTTTAAGAGATGGAAAAGTGGCTGGATCAGATGGTATTCCAGCAGAAACCATCAAAGCAGATATCGACACGGCTACAGAGATGTTATATAAATTACTTTGCTGGATCGCAGATGTATCCAAAATCGTAGATTGTGTCTCACGACTCCGCCCCTTTATAAAAAAGGTAAGCGTCCCTCTTGTTCAGCGGCACTAGCATACTCCCGTGCCCTTTCAGTGCATATCACTGGTTAAACGTGGGTGGGCTCTGGCAACCAACTCTTTACCCCATGATGCGTGTTCGTTTGCTAGACAAACCGTTGTTTTAGATTACCCGCCCAATGCAAAAATTAACCACCCTCCCTTTGTCACACAGTCTTCTGCCTCCTTGTCTCATGACGTTTCTTGTGTCGTACTGTCGAGGGGCCGGCTTCTTTTACTCATTGTCGTGAGGTAGCTACCTAATACCTTTGTCTATAATCTAGCTTCGTATCCGACATCTAAGAGGATTAAACCGCTATCATCGGCTACCATCTGGAAACACACATTCGTGTGTGTGCCACGAGTCCTTTGTGGCGACGGGGTATTGTGTCCAGATTGTGGTGACAGTCCTGTTGTTTAAACATCCGATTAGGCATTAATCGAATTAATTCAATGACCAAGTCAGACCTTTCCCCAAAGTAAACAATACGTGTCTAATGTGACCAGGTGGTTTCCCAATATTCTGAAGAGGCCAGGTGGGATCTGAAAGATAAGGTGGGGAAATAAATCAAAGGCGTGTAAAGCTACACTTAGGTACGAGCTGTGATTAAGAAAGATTACTTTAACAATGATGAAAGTGAAAAACGAGAGAGAAATAAAATAAGAAAGATGTTAGAAAAAAACATACAGGGCGATTAAGATAGGCGCCTTATGACAAATAGTATCATTGTACCTACCAAGCATGTCGTAAAAAGCGAGTCAATAGTGTTGGGTATAGGGTTGGTTACCCTTTCCTGTAAACAAATATTTACCACAAAAACGTCAACAAACACTATGGATAGGTAAAATGCGGAATATAAGAGTTCATCCGTCGAAGAGAGAAGAAACTCCCAGAAAAGGAGGTTCAAGAAGCAACCCATACCTATTATTGCAGAGAACAAAAAAAATAAAATAAAAAAAAATAAAATAAATAAATATATATATACTGTTCAAAAAAAAAGAAAAAAAAAGAAACGCATATCTGCTGAAGGCACACACATAGCCATAATTTTGACATTCAATAACTTTTTTAATATAATGAGTTAATTGTTCAAATTGCACACATGAATACCTTAGGGTTCAGGAAATCAATTGACAGTTGTTTTGCATCTGGGTCACGAGAGTTTTTTTTTTTGGCGTACGGGCTTTCCCTTTAGTATGGTGTGTGGCCTCCTCTTGCATCGATCAGCGACTGGCATCTCCTGGGCATGGATGCTATCAGACGTCTGATGTGGGCCTGTGGGATGGCTGCCCACTCTTCCTGGAGTGCATGGAACAGATCACGACGATTGGCTGGAGCAACGTCTCGGTGACAAACACGTCTATGCAGCTCATCCCACAGGTGCTCAATCGGACTCATGTCTGGAGACAGGGATGGCCAGGGAAAGGCGAGAATGTTGTTCGCAGTCAGGAACTGAGTGGTCAACCGTGCACTATGGGGTCTGGCGTTGTCCTGTTGAAACACAGACCTTTGGGCAGCTAAAAGTGGAAGGACATGGGTCGAAAAATTTCATTGACGTATCGTTGCGCATTCAAGCCTCCTTCAATATGCACCAATTGACTCCTTCCGTTGTAACTGATCATTCCCCACACCATTGCACCTCCACTACCGTGCGGCGGAGCTTCATCAACGAAATTTTGGACAAAACGTTCATTTCGCCTACGGTAGACCCTACGCCGACTATCATGACGCTGCAACAAAAAGAAAGATTCGTATCTAAACCAGACACGTCTCCGTTGATTGTCAGCTGCCCAGGGACGATGCTGGTTGACGCAAAGAAGTCGATTTTGGCGATGGCGGCGCGTAAGGAAACGTCCTCGGTGAGGTCGTTGTGCCCAAAGTCCAGCGTCATGCAGTCTATTCCGGACAGTTTGATCAGACACATGACGTCCTGCAGGCAATGACTGGGCGGTTGAGGAAGCTGTTGTAAACCTGTCTCTGAGGTGACGAAGCCGAATAAAGCGATCCTCCGCTGCTGTTGTCACTCTGGGTCGTCCACTGCGATGTCGGTCTTCAACTGAGCTAGTGGCTTGGAACCGGTGCCAAAGTCGACTGATGGTACTCTGATGCACGTTTAGATGCCTGGCAACCTGACTTTGACTTTCGCCTACATGTAGTCGGCCAATAGCAATGTTCCTTAAATTTATCGATAGAGACGTCATAAATGTCTGCTTGAAAATGAACTGAATTTTTTGTGTGTGGCGTTATCCTTTTATAGGATTTCAGTTGCGTAGTCAGTGAATAGTGTTTACCCCAAAATGTGTTGCTTTCACGTGCATGAGCTGTGGTCAAAAATTGAGCCATAAACACTATTGACCACTGAGTTGTAACGATTACAAAAACGAACGCAATTTGCACGATCCGAATGGCTGTATCATGGAACACCTCAAACGAATAGAGATATATCGCATCGACCGATGTCGATGATTGTTGCATGTGTGCATGCATTCGAGTTTTGATCACACTCGGATTGCTGCACCGTGGAACATCGCAATTGAATATATATTAACGACGTAGTATGCATATCTCTATGCATGACGCGTATGTCTTTGTAACGACATTCGACTTGTGGGTTTTGACCCCAACGGCAGTGTGTTTTGGCATGTGTGGCCATTGCCACTTATATTGTGTGGTATAACCACTGGAAAGTGTGTGGCGTAGTCCACTTTTGAATTGTGTGGCTGGGAAGCCATTTGAGCAGTGTATTTCTTGAACCAAACGTAAGTCGTAGTAGGAATAACGCAGTTTGCATAATTATGGCAGATTAGCCTGGCGTGGTATGCCAAAGGAACATTATGTTACTAGCAATAGCGTAAGACTAGTATAGATGGATATTGTACAGCTAGCGGCAAGCGTAAGCCTAGTGTAACGGATATTAAACGACTAGCAGTAGACGTAAGCCTAGCATAATAAGTGTATTGCTGACTAGCAGGATAGTTAAGTCTAGTTAGCCTCTGAATTTATGCCAAAGGACATTGGCCGTTAAAAAGGAACTGACCTCTAACCAGGACTCTAGATAGAGATTGTGAACATGTGCTTATGAAATAATGAGAACTCTTACAGATCGTACATGAATGTGATGTGACTTTTGTTCCCATGTAGTTGGTGTCTGCTCATGGTATGAAATAACTAATTAAATATTTTGAGTCGTCAAAATCACAGTGTTATCAACTATCGTATTCGGAGTTGAGTTAAATGCTATTCATCCTCAACTGATCATGACCAGTGATGATTAATGTCTTAACACGCTGCATCTCACACTGCCAATATAATTAATAAGACAAGAGACTAATACAGGTCAGTCAAGGGTCGAATTTAATATGAAACACATTCAGCACATAAGGTATCACAAGGGTTAAGCAGACATTATCGATACCAACGGACAGTATTACGGAATCCTACAAAAGTGATAAGAACCCGAGGGACTTTGACTCTATAAACTGAATACGAATATAATAACTTGGTCATCCTCAAATACTAGAAGTCATCGAAGCACCCAGAACATACTGGGATCCCGAGAAGCCCGTAACATTCTGGTGTCAGAAAGTGTCTGGATTTCGTGAATACTGGATTCCCCCCTTCAAGTATCGAATAAAGTCAAACTGATGATGAACGTTATGAAGGCAAAATCATTCTTTCAAGCCTAACCGGCAACTGAAATGCGCAGGACAGAAAGTGACGTCACTACATCGATGCCGTCAACTCTAGCAGACAACATTGCTTGAGAATCTGAAATTTTTCTTCCATCAAAGAGACTGATTCACGCAGATAGAACGGTAATCTTCCACTCAAGAACCTGAACCAGTGGAGAATGTATCTCTTCATCAAAGTCATCTGAAGCTGCGACGCAGATCGTTTGAAGAAACTACGTTCGAAGACCGAAGCAAGACTTTCAAACGGTTCCCTGCTGCGAAGGTCAAGGTCTACCATCAATGGACCTCAGCTGTTGAAGACACTTGCTTTAGAATTACATGCATTCATGTATTTCTCAGAGGGACAACTAAACAGATAAGTTCTTGATTTTACTAGAGCGCTTGAACATTATCATATTGTCCTTGTATTATCTTTGGTCTACAGTTCATCATCACTTGACTTACTTTTTTACTATCATCTGTGTTTCCCCATTCATGTTTTTCGTATATTCGTATATTCGTATTGTTTAATATTGACTGGAATTTTCCCAGGAAAGCTTCAGTGAATGTTAACTTCTATTAGATTTGCATGCTTATTTTACTAACTGAGGATCTGACTGATTATATTTTTTCTTTTGAGTCAGGGAATAAATGTTTCTTCAGTTAGTATTATAACCATATTTTGTGTGATTAGCAGTTTCGTCAATTGAATTACGTCCTCTTTATTTACATAACCTACTTTCAGTACTGTTGACAATCGTTGTCGTGTGTGATCTAAAACTTCTTTGTCTACACGTTTGTCTAAGACGACTTGTCTTGTTATATTTTTGTAATGTAAATTCTTTTCTTTCTTTTACTCATTACTGTTTATAAGTCTCCTTTATTTACTTTATAAGTGTAAAGTGTTGTTGTATAATTGAAAAATCATTTCATTGTAAATCATTTGATTGTTTTCACTGTCTTTGTCACATGTTCTTGTAACTTGTTTGTTATTGATTAATATATTCATGTACATATTATATCGAGTTCTATAATCCTGGTGTATATTATAGACTATTGAAGGTACTCAGAAACCTATTATCATGTCTACACTACAGGAATTCATTGATATTGGGAAAAGTTATGGAAAATCAGGGGCGGAACTACAAAGTTTTGCAGATACAAAATATGATGAATATTTATCGCGTCTGGAAAGAATGGAACAGCGCGAAATGACTAAACGAGCTGATGAGCTTAGGAGGTTTGAATTAACCCAAGAAAGGGAATTGAAGGAAAAAGAAATATCCATGAAAATGGAATTAGAACGACTGACCTTAGCTCAACAAAAAAAAGACAGAGAGCAGAAAGAAAAAGAATTAGCTCAACAAGAAAAAGACAGAGAATTAGAAAAAGAAAGAAAGGCACAACGAGATAAAGAATTAGCTCAACAAGAGAAAGACAGACAACTAGAGAAGGAGAAAATGGAATTAAGGAAAATGGAACTTATGCAACTGGATCAAGCACATAAAAATGCCATGGAAATGGAAACATTAAAACTTCATGCAGAAAAAGAAAAAGCTTTAGAATTAGCTAAAGTGCAGTCTGAACAGACTAAGACTGCGGCTGCTACAAATATTTTTTATCCTAAGTTAAAAATGCCACATTTTGACCAGACTCGCGATTGTGTTGACTCTTTCCTATCTAGATTCATCATCAAGGTCACAGCTCTGAACATACCCAAAGAAAGATGGAGCAGTCTTTTACTTGATTTTTTGACTGGTGACTCACTTAAATGTTTCATGAGTCTTGATGAGAAGAGCAGAAGCGATTTCGATGTCGTAAAAGAGGTATTACTAAGACGTTTCCAGTTAACTGAGTCTGGATTCAGAGATCGCTTTCATGCTGCTAAACCAAGCAAGGATGCAGATTTTGGTGAATTCATTGCATCTATTAAACATTTCCTTAGCAGATGGATTGATTTATCAGGTATAAATAAAACATATGAAGGTGTTATAGATCTCATGCTGCGAGATAAAGTTTTATCCGCATGCAGCACTGAATTAGAAGCATTTTTACAGGAAAGACATCCTAATTCTATTGATGAGTATGAAAAACTCGGAAGACAGTATCAAACCGCACATCAGAATAAAGATCTTCATAGATCGACTATTCGAGATCCTATGCCTGTATGCGCGGTACAACATGATCACAGACCTCGATCGAAGAGCTTTGATGGACGTTGTCGTTCAGATTATTATCAATCCGACAGAGGTTTTTATAACTTCCGTCGTCATCGCTCTCCTTCGAATTCATATCGACGAGGTTATAGAGGATATTCACCTCATGATCGTGGGTATCACAGAGGCAGGGATTATGATGGTTCACATCAAAAAGGATACTATAAGCAGAGATCATCTTATGGTAGAGATGCCAGGAAGGATGACTCTACTGATTTTTATTATAGCAATAAAAAGTCAGTCAATAATAACAAAGGTAATGCCAGATCTCCGTCTAGAGACAAAAATAAACACAGACATGCAAATAGTTGCAGTGTTAAAAAGGAAAAAGGTAATGATGATAATGATCATGCGAACGCATGTATGGTAATGAATGATACATGTTATGAGTGTCAGTCGAAAAACAGATTAAAATCTACAATTACACTTGATTGTGGTCATTGTATGCCAACAATGTCGGCATGTGTAAATGTCGGTTATCTTACATTTCATCCCGGAATATTGGATGGTAAGGTAGTGAGAGTTTTACGGGACACAGGGTCTTCAACGATAGGCATTAAGCACTCGCTTATCGAGCCCTCTGCTTTTACAGGCAAATCAGTTAAGTGTGTCACATTTGGTGGGAATATAGAAACTTTCCCTGTGGCACGAGTATACATTGATACTCCTTTTTACACAGGCACTGTCTATGCCTGCGGCTTGAGAGCACCCATAACTGAAATTATAATAGGAAACATACCAGGAGTTAAAGATTGCACTCCTGAGGAGATTGCAATGTGGGTTGAATCTCACCCACAGGTGGCAAATGCTGTTGTAACGAGAGCACAACAGTTAGCTACGGATATGGCTACACCACCTTTTCCTATAATAGATACAATTATGTCTCAAGTTGGCACTGTTTCACCTTCTGTTTTTGCAGAAAAACAGAAGAGTGACCCAACTTTACAAGGATTGTTTAGCCGAGCAGAACAAAAAAAACTATTAAATACACAAGAGGGGCTAAACAATGGTTCAAGATAAAGAAATCAATACTCACTAGATATTATGATGATGGCAAAACAATTATACATCAAGTGATAGTACCTAAAGAATACAGACCATTGGTCCTACAAACAGGTCATGACTCCCCTATGGCAGGGCATATGGGGATCAAAAGAACATTGTTTCGTGTTACGTCACAATTTTATTGGCCTGGGGTTAATAAGGATACAAAGTTATACTGCAAATCATGTACAACATGCCAAGGTATAGCACGTAAGGGCAGGTTCCATACGGCACCCTTACAGATTACGGACGTGCCTGAGAGACCTTTCAAAAAGATAGCAGTAGATATAGTGGGTCCGTTATCAATTGTTTCAAATAATGGATTTCGTTATATTTTAACTTGCGTAGATCTTTGCACGCGTTGGCCAGAGGCCATACCGTTGAAAACCATCACAACTGCATCTGTGTCTGATGCATTATTTTCGATATTTTGTCGAATCGGTTTTCCGGAAGAGATTTTGTCAGATCAAGGATCACAATTTACTTCCAACATTATGAGGGATTTAGAATCCATGCTATCTGTTCACCACTCGTTTTGTAGTGCGTATAGGCCTCAATCAAACGGTGTGTGCGAGCGCTACAATAGCACTCTAAAACAGATGTTATCTAAGATAACTGAAGAATGCCCTCGTGAATGGGATCGGCTTCTGCCGGCGGCCCTCTTCGCTTTTCGTGAAGTGCCCCACGAGAGCACGGGGTGGTCTCCGTTCGAATTGGTTTATGGTTCGAATCCGCGCGGACCAATGATGATACTCAAAGATTTGTTGATTGGAGCATCAATTGATACAGCCACTCGAAACAGCTACGAGTTAGTGATTGATCTCCGACAACGAATCATCGATGCGTGCACTTATGCATCCCAGAGTATAAAATCAGCCACTCAACGATCACGATTATTACATAATCAAAAGAGAATATTAAGATCATTTAAACCAGGGGAAAAAGTTTGGTTGTTGCTACCTCATAACGATAACAAATTACTGATATCATGGCAAGGTCCATTTGATATTATCAAACAAGTCACAGATGTTGACTACTCGGTAAACGTTAGAGGAAAAATCAAAACCTTCCATGTCAACATGCTAAAATTAGCAGTTGAAAGACCACAGGAATTAATTCCTGTCATTAACTCTATTGATGATTCTTCACATCATACTGCTTCTTTTGCAGTTGTTCATGAAGAAGATACTACTTCGTCTATCCCTTTACAATTTCAACTACCTTCTTTGCAATCATCGGAATCTTGGAAAGACGTGACTATTTCTTCTTCACTGTCTTCTTCTCAACAAGATCAAGTTCGGGATATTCTCATTTCTTTCAATGATGTTCTCACCGACCTTCCAGGTCAGACATCGCTTATATCCCATGATATTACTCTTACTGATTATAAACCTATCAAACTCAGACCCTATCCTATATCTTTACACCACAAAGATAGGGTAGAGAAAGAGTTAAAGGAGATGATACGTTTAGGTGTGATATCTCCTTCGGAATCACCATATGCATTCCCAATGGTGATTGTTAAAAAGAAGGATGATTCTTTACGCATTTGTATTGATTTTAGGCGATTGAACAAAATTACAATCACAGACGGTGAGCCTATGCCACTTTTAGATGATCTTTTGTCAGAATTATCTAATGCTACCTTCTTTAGCAAACTAGATCTCTCTAAAGGCTACTGGCAAATTCCTCTTGCCGAAAATGCCAAACCTTACACAGCTTTCACAACTCCTTTTGGGCTCTACCAATGGAATTATATGTGTTTTGGGTTGGTAAATGCGCCAGCGACGTTTGTGCGCATGATGCGCCGCCTTCTTGGCGATCGTAAAGATGTCATCACGTACATCGATGACATCTGCCTATTTCATGACTCGTGGGAAGACCATATTGATGGTTTAACTTCCCTTCTACATACGTTACGTATGCATGGTTTGACTGTGCGACCTTCAAAGGTCCAAATAGGTTGTCAGGAAATTTCTTTTCTTGGTCACCGAATAGGTAACCACAAACTGTATCCTGACGACAATACAGTCAAAAGAATTCTTGAGATTTCTACCCCTTCTACTAAGAAACAAGTTAGAAGCCTTTTAGGCCTAATAAACTATTACCATAAGTTCATCCCGCATTTCGCACAACTATCTACACCTTTGTCCGCACTGTTGACCAAAGGTAGTCCTAATAAGGTACGTTGGGACAAAGATTGCGAAAGCGCTTTGGTAACAATTAAGAAATTATTTAGCAATGCACCTATTTTGTTATTACCGAATATACGTATTCCATTCATACTCCAATCAGATGTCTCGAGTTACTCCATGGGTGGTTGTTTGCTGCAATGTTACAAGGAAACACTCCATCCATGTTTCTATGTGTCGAGGAAACTGACTCCAGCTGAACAGAAGTATGCGACAGGTGAACGTGAGCTCCTGTCTATGGTCTGGTGCCTGGAGAAGCTGTCAAGATATCTCATCGGCACGCACTTTTACATTATGACAGACCATAGTCCTCTTACTTACATAACAGCTAGAACAATGCGTAACGCTAGAATACACCGATGGTATTTGTTAATTCAAGAATTTTCATTTACAATTCTGCCTATTGCTGGCTCAGACAATAACTTGGCAGATCTTTTATCGCGCAACGTCTTTGAGAAGAAATTGAATTAACTCTTTAGTCACCATGTTGACAAGTGCTATTATTAATGTCATAAAATTTAATGTGTCTACTTAATGATTATCATACTTATAAGTAGGTAGTACTAATATTGATATGTTTGGGAGACGGGCGTCTTCTCCATCACTATCATCCGTGCCACAAGTGTCACGTTTGGAAGTGAGGGGGATGATGTTGAGGATTGCTTCATGTCTGCAGCATGGCGCATTCCTCAAATGATTATATCTCCGCGACTGATGTCGATGATTGTTTCATGCTTACAGACATTTGGATTTGTGCTCGATCCGAATGGCTGTATCATGGAACACCTCAAACGAATAGAGATATATCTCATCGACCGATGTCGATGATTGTTGCATGTGTGCATGCATGAGAGTTTTGGCCACACTCGGGTTGCCGCACCGTGGAACATCGCAATTGAATATATATTAACGACGTAGTATGCATATCTCTATGCATGACGCGTATGTCTTTGTAAGGACATTCGACGTGTGGGCTTCGGACCCAAACGGCAGTGTGTTTGGCATGTGTGGCCATTGCCACTTATATTGTGTGGTATAACCACTGGAAAGTGTGTGGCGTAGTCCACTTTTGAATTGTGTGGCTGGGAAGCCATTTGAGCAGTGTATTTCTTGAACCAAACGTAAGTCGTAGTAGGAATAACGCAGTTTGCATAATTATGGCAGATTAGCCTGGCGTGGTATGCCAAAGGAACATTATGTTACTAGCAATAGCGTAAGACTAGTATAGATGGATATTGTACAGCTAGCGGCAAGCGTAAGCCTAGTGTAACGGATATTAAACGACTAGCAGTAGACGTAAGCCTAGCATAATAAGTGTATTGCTGACTAGCAGGATAGTTAAGTCTAGTTAGCCTCTGAATTTATGCCAAAGGACATTGGCCGTTAAAAAGGAACTGACCTCTAACCAGGACTCTAGATAGAGATTGTGAACATGTGCTTATGAAATAATGAGAACTCTTACAGATCGTACATGAATGTGATGTGACTTTTGTTCCCATGTAGTTGGTGTCTGCTCATGGTATGAAATAACTAATTAAATATTTTTGAGTCGTCAAAATCACAGTGTTATCAACTATCGTATTCGGAGTTGAGTTAAATGCTATTCATCCTCAACTGATCATGACCAGTGATGATTAATGTCTTAACACGCTGCATCTCACACTGCCAATATAATTAATAAGACAAGAGACTAATACAGGTCAGTCAAGGGTCGAATTTAATATGAAACACATTCAGCACATAATGAATCACAAGGGTTAAGCAGACATTATCGATACCAACGGACAGTATTACGGAATCCTACAAAAGTGATAAGAACCCGAGGGACTTTGACTCTATAAACTGAATACGAATATAATAACTTGGTCATCCTCACACCCAGAACATATGGAGTTCCCCTGAAGGTCATTAATTTAATAAAGAAAACATATGAAGACATGACATGCAGAGTTCTTCATGAAGGACAGCTTACAGAACCGTTTGGGATAAGAACAGGAGTGCGACAGGGATGCCTCTTGTCTCCATTTCTTTTCTTATTAGCAATAGACTTGGTTATGAGAACATCAACAACACACAACATAAATGGAATCCAGTGGACTCTGACTAAGCAGTTGGATGATCTGGATTTTGCTGATGACTTGGCTCTTCTGTCCCATAACCGTAATCAGATGCAGGACAAATTGAAAACACTCGCTGAGAGGTCACAGCAATTGGGTCTGAAAATACACAGGGAAAAGACAAAAATAAAGAGAATAAATGCAGATAATGATAACAAGATTGAACTTGAAGAAAAAAATACAGGATTGAACTTGAAGAAACACCAGTACAAGATGCAGAATCGTACACATATCTTGACAGCAATATAGACAAAGTTGGAGGGACAGACAGTGATATCAAAAATAAGAAAACAAAAAGCAAGAGGAGCTATCATTGCATTGGGAAATATATGGAAATCAAGAGAAATCGGATCCAACAAGAAAATAAGAATCTTCAACTCAAATGTGAAGTCAGTCCTATTGTATGTCTCTGAGACATGGAGAACAACAGACAACAACCAAAAAGCTACAGACTTTCATAAATGGGTGCTTGCGTAGAATAGAAGGATTAAAATGGAATGACAAGGTTACCAACGTGGAACTGAGGACAAGAACTAGACAAGTACCAGTTGAACAAGAGATGAGAAGAAAACGATGTCGATGGATTGGACACACACTGGGGAAACCTGTTGATAGAATTACAAGGCTATCCTTGTTCTGGAACCCCCAGGGCAAGAGAGGCAGAGGTAGACCAAGAAGCACATGGAGAAGAGCGCGTGGAAGGCCTATGCTCCTTGGGGAGCGGAGGGTTATTAGTGAATGAATAGTGAATAAAGAATAGAGTATTTTTTGTTAGACATGTCCTGAGGTTTTCGCAAGCAGTTACGGGTGACTTACCACAAGCCTCGTAACTATGTGCTTTACCGGTTTAACAGGCCAAAGCATACTCCTCGTTCAGATTACATGTAGGATTAATTTGGCTTAGGTTGTTCTATACCACAAGTTTAATCTGGCTGATACGTTTCGTAATGTTAATTATTCCCTAGATATTCTCCGTGGCCAAATTAGACCCTAGGGGAAGTCATACAACACGAAATCAGCATAACTGCACTGAGCGGACCAACACCTCCTTCACAATTTTACAAACATGCAGTTTATTAGTTTTGACAAATAGCTCCATGGTAATAGATATATAGGCCCAAAGGCAAAATGGAGTCGTACGTATAAGTCCAGTTCGTGTCTTATTAAACACTGGTCATTGGCAAACAGTCAAACTTTATTTAATATCGTCCTTTGGACATGTTAATGAATAAGCACACATTTCCTTACTAGAATAAGCCAAGGACACCTCAACCAAGTATATTGATGTTCTGGTGATGGAATAATTCAGAAAAAACACAGAATACTGCAGGAGCTCAAAACACATACATCCGCACACTTCTTAACACAAGCCGCATCTCTCTTGCAGACGATCAACTCACTTCTGCTTCAAATTTGTTCACGTCTCTCAGTCATCCATCTCGGCATGACGTCACTTCCTTTATTAATAAGTGACTCCGTATAAATTAAACAAAAAAGGAGCCCTGTTGAGCTGCCTATTATATCGACATAAATGTTATGCATTCTAATCATAACATCCCCCCCCCCCCCCCCCCCCTTTGCAAAAATAATGCAAACACAGTTTTCATTATTCCCGTGGTGTGAGTATAACATCACCAGAGTGAAATTTGGTAATAACAAATTTCACTGTAAGTAAGAATACCATAGCACCAGGTTTCTGCCATATGGTAGGCAATTTAAGACTAAAAGTGTGGTCCGTGGTTGTTAAAACCAAAGCCAATGCCTACTACGGACACATTTCTTTTCAACAGCAATGTGAGGTCGCCATAACTAATAGTACCCAACATTCTAAAACATGATGGTAGCAATACATGCACTCACATACCTCACTCCGTCCAATAACACCTATCAGTCAGTATCAGTTGTCAGTTAATTAACTTATTGATCAACAGCAATAATGCAAAGCATTATAGAATATACAAATTTATAACAGCGTAAATAGATAAAATTATGTAGACAATCATATTATTAAAGTGAATGAATGCAACATCTTACGCGAAAAGATAAAAGTCATATGTACATCTTAAGTACTTGTCACAAAAAGTATATTGTGGTGTCAATTAAAAAAAAGGTATCTTGAGCATGACGAAGTTGTGTGTCCAATCAGGTAAGAATACACTGATATATGGTACAAATTGCCAGTAGTTGTGAGAACCATTAAATTGTTCAATCAATAATTAGTGTGAGTGTATTAATGCCTTGTGTCAAAGACAAAATCTCATCCCGCGAATTAAAATTAATCAACAGCTAATTAAAGCACTGTATTTAAAGTCACAATGTTATATTATTATCTGTACTGGTGGAATAATAACCAACTAAAGTTCAGAGAAAATATTTATAATCGAGCACAAAGTTCCTGTCCATGATTCTCTGCCATATTATCGCATAAGTTCCTTTATAAATTCACGTTAAGTAACAATGTTCAATGTCCAACCGGATAGAGAATAATAATGGTATGATAGGATTTTTCTAGTTATGTCCCTTTGTCCATGCGAAGCATCCTTGCGTTAAGTCCCTTAATCTTTAGACGCCGTTCCAACAATAGAATAAATCAAGTTTTTGCATCCAAAATATCCAAATGTCACATTATTTTTAAAGCATCAATGAATTTGTGTGTTTTCACACATAAACCGAGTACGGAAACTGCAAATAAGGTCCAATACATCCATGTAATGAGCTGAGTAAAACGAGGTACAACTTGAAATTGGCGATATCAGCATTCATCATTATCAGGTGCTGAGTGAACACGTTAAACACATGTAAGCACTGTCAAAGGAGTCATTGAGCGAGCTGCTTCAATTTTTTGATGAAAAAAATTACGATAGTCCTCATACTTGTTATTTATCACAGGATATTTTCATATCCCATCTTTACATAGTAGTAATAAATCAGTTAATACCTGTCAGCATAAGCACTGTCAGCAAAATATGTTCATATATCGTACACTGTTCATTTGTCAACATGTGGAGAAGTCAGTTGATAGGTTTGATGTAACTTCACAAGATACTTGCATTAGCAGTGGTGCTAGATGACAGCGAGTCTTTCACGCAACGTGATAACACATCCGCGACCACGTTTTGACTGCCTTTGATGGCAGGAATGCCATATTCGTAGGCCTGGAGCGCAGGTAATGCTCTCACAGCCTTCTCATTACGACATTTTGCAGTCTTAAGATATGACAAGGCCCTCTGCTCTGCTTCCAAGACGAATTTTGCACCAACAAGATAGCGTTGCAGTTTTGTAAAACAATATACTACCGCAAGCAACTCCCTCTCGGCAATTGGGTATTTTTTCTCCGTGGGTGTCAATTTATGACTGACATACAGAATTAGATGTAGAAAATCATTGAATTCCTGCATAAGTGTACCGCCGATTCCAGAACCAGAGGCGTCGACTCTAAGGATAAAAGGAAATCGAGTATCATGCTATCCTTAAATAGGTGATTTTGAGAAAAAAAACTTAAGCAAATTTAATGACTCATTACATGAATGTGTCCATACAATCTTGTTTGTAGAGTTTTTTCTTAATAACGAAGACAGAACTGAAGTAATTTCTGAAACATTAGGCAAGAATTGTCTATAGAATCCCACAAGACCTAAAAGACTGCGAACCTGTTTTTTTTGTCTTAGGAATTTCTAGATTTAAGATCCAGGAGATAGTGAAATCCTCAGGCTTAAGAAAACCGCCTAGTACTTTATGACCAAGAAAAGAAATTTCAGTGAATTCTATTTTAGTTTCCGAAGGTCTAGCAGAAATGTGATGGAGACGAAGAGTAGTCAACAAAGACTCAATTCCAAGAACAAGTTCTTCCCACGATTGATGGAAAAGGCAAATATCATCAATATAGGTAATGATGTCATCACGACTAGAGAAAAGTTTTCGCATCACGCGAACAAAAGCCGCAGGAGCGTTAACGAGATCCACAGAAATAAAATCCCAAAGGTGTAGGCAAAGCAGAATAAGGTTTTGCTCTGTCCGACAAGGGGACTCGCCAATAACCTTTAGATAAATCACATTTACCGAAAAAAGTAGCTGTAGATAGTCTATCCAATAGAGAATCCAACAAAGGTAGAGGCTCCGCATCCGAGATTGTCAAACCATTTAAACGCATGAAATCAATGCAAATCTGAATGGATTTGTCTTTCTTTCTAATCAAGACCATAGGAAAACTATATGGAGATTGAGGAGAATTTATGTTTAATTGTATCATATCCTCTATTTCTTTTTGTACTTGTGATTGAAGATGTACAAGGATAGGATAAGGTTTAAGTTTGATTGGTCTTAAATCAGTAAGGCGAATATTATGTTCAATGATATTTGTACGCCCAGGAATATCCGTGAGCACGTCAGGAAAAGATTGTAGTAATAGAGAAATCTGATCTTTCTGATATGGAGCAAGAGTTGACAAAATAGACATGTCCCTTCAATTCTCAGTAGAAGAAAATGGTAAAGTAGTAGAGATAAAAGAGGTTCAGAAATATTAGGTAATTCAGACACGTCTGCCTGTATGACAGCTAAAGAAGAGCGACGATAAATAGGCTGGTCGATAGCCTCAAAGACTGGTTTAAGATGTGGAGGACGAGAGTGAAATTGTTGCAGCATGTTGATGTGAAAGGTTTTTTCCTTTCCTTTAATAGATATAATGTAGTAAACATCTGACAATCTTTCAAGTACAGTATACGGTCCTCTCCAAGATACAAGTAAGTTATTGCCCTTATTGGGTAACAATACATAGGCCTCATCACCCAGCCATAATTTGTGCAGTTTTCTATTTTGATTAACAAACAATCTTGCTTAACTTTAGCTTTTTCTGATGCTTCTACAGCTATCTGGGATGCGTCGATAATTTTCTTTCTCAAGTTAACTACGTCTTGGTAGGAGGTATGAACATCCTCATGCATGTCAGTTCCAATCAATAACTGTTTTAGAATGGACATAGGTCCTTTTGGCTTGGCACCGAAGACTAATTCAAACGGCAAACAATGCCGATGGGAGTACTCTATCCCAATCCTGCGGGTATTTCGCAGTTACCTTGTCTAGAATTTATTTAAGACAGCGGTTGAGCCTCTCAATTTTCTCGTTCGCAATTGGGTGAAATACACTACTAAGAGATCTATCTATCTCAAACACTCTTATAACTTGAATCATAACTTCAGAAATAAACTGAGTTCCCTGATCTGATACTATGTTTTCGGGAAAACCCAATCGACTGAAAATTAAAAACAGCACGTCAGCAACATCTGTAGTGGATATTGTTTTCAGAGGAATAGCTTCTGGCCAGCGCGTGCACATATCAACGCATGTTAACACATAACGATGGCCTCTAGCTGACATGCTGGTAGTGGACCTATAAGGTCGATTGCCATTTTTACGAATGGACGCAAAGATATGTCTGACGCCTGGATAGGCGCATTATGCTTGGGCCGTTTAGCTGCCTCATCTTGACAAGTTTTGCACGTGCGACAAAAGATTTTTACATCTCATGTCACCCCAGGCCAAAAGAAATGGGATCGAACCCTCTATTTTGTCCTGGCAATCCCTAAATGTCCTGCACAATAAACATCATGAGCATGCCGTAGACAAATGGGCGGAAACTAGTAGGTACCATAATTTTTTTTAACTGATGTGGAATCTTGGAAATTCCGAATCAAGATCCCATTCCTGATTGTATACCAGTGTAAAGAATTATAATTCAATACCACATCATCAGACTTGGCGACATGAAATTTTGTTTTATGAATCATCTTCATTTTGCATCTGTATGAATGATTCTTTGTCAATAAAATCAACAAGTAAATCTCCCTCATCTATCTCATCCTTATCAGACATCTCCTCATCAGTCACCACCTCCTCAGTCATCCTCTCATCATTCATCACCTCATCAGTCATCTCCTCAATCTGGACCTGTCCATGCAACTTTGCACGAGACTGAGCTCTAGTAGTGACAGCATTTGCTATACGGAAATGATGCTGTTCCCTTTTTAAAATATCATCATTAGTGCATTCATGAAGACCAGGGATATTCCCCAGGATTATTCCAGCAATTGGTTTGTCCAACAAGAGAGTCATTCCGGTAAAATAAGGGATATCTAAGAATACTTCAGCAGTTGGATAATATTCAACTGTGCCCCCGATTGTAATGCACTTGACTCCTTTGCCTGTGTAATCAGATTGGTCCACTAATGACCTTCGCACCCCAACAGTAGTGCACCCAGTGTCATTGAGCACTGAAACACGTTGTTTGCTTACAAAACACCTATTAAACACTAGTGAACATGTCCCATCATAAGAGGACATGACTGGCAAAGGATGTCCACACAGGAGCCTAGGAGTTCACTGTAGCTGAAACAAAGAATTACATTCAGAACAATTTGTACTATTTTATAAGTCCACACTACATGCATTTGCATGAGCAGCAACATTGTTATTTTAGACTGTATTATTATCATTTTGATGCACAACTGCATTGGAACGTTCAGGATTCATAGAACGTCGAAAGTTATTGTTCTGTTGATAACTTCTATTGTTGTAATTATTTACATTGTTTCCATTGTATGACCTTTGGCCTCTGTTTGATTGGAAATTATATCCAGCTCTGTTCCAATCCCTGCTAGGTCTGAAAGATGATTGTTAAGATATATATCCATCATCAAATGAATGGAAATTCCTTTGAGGTTGTTGTGAACTATTTTTAAAATTATACCTCCCTCTGAAAGATCCAGTATTATTCTCTCGATGTAATCGAAAATTTCTGTCCATGCTATTTGATCTCTGAGTAGATTGGATATCATGGTTCTAGCTGATGCCACTGGCAATGGATCCTTTATGTTAGTCCTGCCAAGATTTCTTCCAGGATGTGCAATTTGGTACTGTCGTCCAAGATTTTCTACAGCTGCCACCGATTCAGGCTTTCTCTCCTGCAAAAAGGACAAAAGATCACCACTGACTGAAGACAGCACTTTGTCTCTTAAAATTAAGTCAGCCGTCCCATCAAATGTTTTATCACTTTTTTGATAAATCAACCCATCTAAAAAAGCAAAGTATAATTGATGAAATAAATTCAGCAAAATCCTTGGCTGAATCAGGCAACAATGATATCAGTTTCAATCTGTAACCATTTTCCTCCAGTTGATACCATTTTAGCAATAAAGCTTTCACAGCATCATAATCATTTCTAGTATGATCATCCATGGTGCAGACTGCAATAAGAGCCTCACCAACTAATAAACTCATTAACCGGCTAGGCCATGTAGCTCTATCAATCTTAAACTGATGGCAACATGTTTCATATCTATTTAAAATGCATGAAATATCGTCAATATTGGGATTAAATGTGGGCAAATTTATTTTAAAAGAAGAGGCACGGTCTTTCTTTCCAGCCTCTTTACCTGCTGGATTAACCTGTTGATGTTGAAATTTTAATTTTTCTAACCCAATTTCTACCATTCTTTGAGCATAGGCTAATTCTGCCTGAGCTTGTTGTGCCTTCATTTCTGCTTGAGAATGTGCATGTGCCAATTTTTTTCTCCTGAAGTTCTGTTGTGCCTTTATTTCTGCTTAAGCATGTGCATGTGCCAATTTTTTTCCTCAAGTTCATGTTCTCTTTTTTTATTCTCTTGCTCAAGAGCTAGTTCTTCTTGTCTTTTCTTCTCAGCTAATTCTTCACCTCTCTGCTCCCTAGCCAAGAGTCTCTGATCACTTGCCACGTCTTCTAACCTTTCTATTTCGTTGCATGCTCAGTTAATGCAAAGGTTTTCAAAACTTCACCCTCCATACCAAAATCCTTACCAAGCTTGGTAAAATATTCCAGGGTAGCCATAATTCACTATTATTGTGACTCCAAATTGTCCAATAATACTATAATCAATATATATATATATATATATATATATATATATATATATATATATATATATATATATATATATATATATATATATATATATATATATATACATGTACGATGGAGTACAAAGATATCTCGGTACTCATGGCATAGGCTGTATGAATCAAAATGGCGAAAGACTTCTAGAACTTTGTGAAATATCAAACCTCGTTGTGGCAGACACCATCTTTCCACATAAGAATATCCACAAGATAACATGGAATTCACCTGATGGCAGAACTAAGAACCAGATAGATCACTTCTGCATAAGCGCTAAATTTCGCTCATCAGTTCAAGACGTCAGAGCATACAGAGGTGCAGAGATCGGAAGCGATCATAACCTCTGCATAGCTAAACTGAGAATTAAACTGAAGAAGTTATACCAACAGAATAAAAATAGAAGAATAGATGTACACAGACTGCAATCAAATTATATAAAGGAGGAATATAATGTCAAAATGAACAACTATTTCGATGCTTTAGGCAAAATTGACAACGATATCACCACCAAGACAATCGATACTAAATGGGAACAACTGAGAACAGCAATGACAGAAGCAGCAGTAGCGACCACCGGATACCTAGTACATAAAAATAAAAAATGGATGAGAGAAGATACTTGGGATAAAATACAAGAAAGGAAAACAGGAAAACTTAAACTACTAGCGGCAAGTACACATAATGCAGTTGAATCTTGCAAACTAACTTATAACTTGTTAAATAAAGAAGTGAAGACAAAAACTCGAAGAGATAAAAGACATTTCATCAATGAACTGGCCGTAGAAGCTGAAAATGCTGCAAGAACTGGTAATAGTAGGTGCCTTTATCAAATTACAAAACAACTATGTCACCAGCCTACTGCTATGGAAACACCTGTTAAAGGTAAATTAGGGAATTCAATACCAACAGAAAAAGAACAAATGAAGAGATGGGCTGAGCACTTCATGGAGGTGCTAAACAGACCACCACCAACAGTAACACCTGATTTTAATAATGAAACACCCACAACCATCTTGCCAATAACTTGCGATGAATTCACGCTGGACGAGATCAAACAAGCCGTTAAAAGATTAAAAAATTTTAAAGCTGCTGGAGTTGACGAAATTTCAGGGGAAATGATTAAAGCAGTTAATGACAACAACCTCTTGAGAATTTTATATATTATAAATGAAGTATGGAGAGAAGAACAACCACCACAACAATGGAAAGACAGTATTATTGTAAAGTTACCGAAGAAAGGTGATCTATCAGACTGTAATAACTGGCGTGGTATATCTCTATTATCAGTACCTGGAAAATTATTATGTTGCATGATGTTAGAAAGACTTAAATTGCATGCTGACGAAAAGATCAGAGAAGAACAAGCGTGTTTCAGGCCGAAACGATCATGTATTGATCAAATATTCACACTAAGAACACTTATAGAAGAATCAGTGGAAAGACAAATGGAAAATTCCTGGGGGACCTGGATTTCGCAGATGATGTAGCATTCTTAAGTTCAACACCAAGACAATCCAAAGAAGCAATAAATAATTTGTGTCATCTCTCGGTTAAAATAGGTCTCCAAATAAATGCCTCTAAAACTAAAGCTATGAACTTTTCTAACGAGACCTTTGATATCATCTTGAACGGGGAAAAAACTACAGAAAGTTGAAAGTTTCAATTATTTAGGCAGTAAATGACTCAGGATGGTGACACAACAAGAGAAATCCATACTAGAATTGCTTTGGCAGCTAGCGCCTTCAATAGATTATCTAACATTTGGAAATTACGATCATTGAATATACATACCAAGCTTCGTCTGTTTATGTTATCTCAGTGTTAACATACGGCTGTGAGAGTTGGAAAATAACAAAATCATTGGAGAACAAGCTGAATACATTCGAGAACAAATGTCTTAGAAAACTCATGAACATCAGTTGGAAAGAATTCAAGACCAATCGACAAATAAGAGAAGACTCTAGGCAGAAATATGTCTCCGACTATATAAGGAAAAGACGATGGTCATATATCGGTCATGTCCTACGAATGCAAAACAACAGAATACCACTACAGGCGCTCACTTGGGTTCCTGAGGGTAAGAGGAAAAAAGGAAGACCAAAAGAAACACTCAGAAGAACACTAATAAGAGAAGGAAGAACGTTGGGCCTAAATAATGTGCAAGAGCTAAGAGGAGTGGCGTCACAACGAACAACCTGGAGAGCACTGGTTTCTGCCTTATGCGCCGTGTTTGGTGCTTAAAGAATTTATTATTATTATATGTATATATATGTATATGTATATATGTATATATATGTATATATATGTATATATATATATATATATGTATATATATGTATATATATGTATATATATGTATATATATATGTATATATATGTATATATATATATATATATATAAAGATTACTGGCCTGCTGAGGCAGAACTTATAGCACTATTTCCCTAAACCGTTTGACAATAAAGTTTTCTTTCCACGGAATTATACTCGAGAGAAATTCACTGGTCATACTCAGCTATTTCCCTCCAAGAACAGCCGAGGAGTAACATTCTGTTTACACATTTCATCCCGACAGACAAAACCGGACCGTATATTAACTTATAAAGTCCCAGGACAGTGCCACCGCATAGAAGAAAATAACTTATACCAGACCTATACCTAAAAAAGAAGGTAAATGATCCCGTTACACTCCCCTTGAGGCATATTGGGAATATGGTGTTAGGCCCATATTTTCTCGACCGTCGGCACACTAGGGGGATGTGGTCAGCATCACACCGGCCGTCTTAACCTTCCCAGAGACCTATACCTGCAGTGAAAAAAATAGGAATATCCTGGACAATAATCAACACATCAATTTCAGCGACTCCCCGGGGAAAAAAGTAGCAGCCAATATAACCGGAAAAGTCTGGGGCTGAACTTGACAAATCATATGACTCTTAATAGTCTTAATATTTGTGTGTGATTTAATTTCCATGGAATGTATGCAGCGTCGAGCATTTGGGTAAGCATATCTGTCAGTGGCCGCTGTGTATGTGTGTGTGTGTGGTGAGAGAACGGAAAGAAAGAAACTTATTTCTTAGGTTACCACTAATACCTTGTATACCATCTTCTTCTTTATTTAATTATTTCTCACTAATCTGAGTGTCCACGGGTTCTTTTTTATTATATGTTTTATGTATATCTGTATCTACATGTTTGTGTGATAGGCGGGTTGGTTGGCGAGGGAATCATTAATTCACAATACCAATCCTTTGGTCGCGAATTCTTGGTTGTTCTATAGGGTTTTGTGCATGGTTTTCACAGATAGTTAGGCCGGCATTACAAAGCTGTGTGTTTACTACTACTGCTGAGATTATCATTACCATTTCTGTTAGCTGTCTTGCCCTGTTTATTTGTAAATTTGTATTTGTTGTCCAGTTCATTGTATTTTATTTGGTTTATTCTTCATTATTGTTTGTGAGATTTGTACACCATATCTTGCTATCACTCAGTTATTATATGTATTATATGTTGTGAAATTGTGCTTGTATTGTCATAAGTGTGGTAGAGCCATTTTTTCATTTTGCTACAGCTCATGCTGTCGTAAATTTTGAGAAGATAGGGCTGAGATATTATGGTCCCGTCCGAGCAGAGGTGATGGTGATAGCTTATGTGAGAGAAAGGTGTAAGAAATAGGTTTATGTTTCACGAGGGGAGGGGGAGAAGTGTAAGAGAGAAAGAACAGTCTTGGATTGAGTAATTGCTCTAACCCAGCCTATCTTACGACATTATTTAACTTATACGCCCTCTCCATTATTGTACAGAGTACAGGTTATACACACTCACGCACACACCCAACCTTGTGACAGAAATACGTTCAGACGTAAAAACAAAAACTATGGACAACATATATATATATAGCAGGACAGGGGTTTGACCCAAAAAATCTATAGCTTAAGGTTTATTACGTTTATTTTTTCACTAGAAAAATATCACAACATCAAGAAAAGCATGTACATTAACGAGTTATAGTTTACAGGCAAAATGAAATAGGATCTAATAGGCCTTCCTCTTATAAAGGGAAACAAGGAAAATCCCAACAGAGGTAATTTACCCAAAAGATCAAAATACTTAGCAATGGGAGTAGGGAGTATTCAGGACGGGTAAAGAATAAGTCCTTAATGTAACCTATCCTTTCTGTATGGTACGGAATGCTGGAGAGTTACAGAGAAGGAAATGTCGAAATTGTCCTCTTTTCACACATTATGACTAAGAAAAACTCACCGAATCTTTTGGCCGAATACCATCACCAACCAAGATCTGCTTGCAAGCAAGAGGACATGCACACCATCATAGCTGGCAGACGCTGGAGCTGGGTTGGCCATGTCCTCAGAAGAGACCCCGATGCCATCACAAGAACAGCTATGCTATGGACCCCTGAAGGAAAACGAAAGAGAGGCCGACCAAAAACAACTTGGCGGAGGACTGTGGAGGCTGAGATGCAAAGAATGAACCAGAGTTGGGGCACTGTACGAAGAATGGCCACCGACCGAGCAAAGTGGAATCAATTTGTTGTTGCCCTACAAGACGCCACTAGGCGTAATGGCCACTGACTGCTTTGACGGTCGGCGCTAAGGATCAAAGAAGAAGAAGACACATTTTCTTGCTAGAAAAAGCCAAGGACACCTAAACCAAGTATATTGATGTCCTGGTGATGGAATAATTCAGGAAAAACACAGAATACTGCAGGAGCTCAAAACACAGACGTCCGCACACTTCCAAACACAAGCCGCATCTCTCTTGCAGACGATCAACTCACTTCTGCTTCAAATTTGTTCCCGTCTACCAGTCAACCATCTTGGTATGACGTCACTTCCTTTATTAGTAAGTGACTCCATATAAAATAAACCAAAAAAAGGAGCCCTGTTGAGCTGCCCATTATATCGACATAAATGTTATGAATTTTAATCATAACACTGGCCTAGAACATTTTAAACCCTGGGGAGAATCTGGACTAGGTCAGATTATTCCCCACTGGATCAAAATTAACCCCACGATAACAACACCATTTGAGCCAACGTTTGTTGATTTCGAGGAAAAAACTACAATCTTTCGAGGAAAAACTTTATTAGCCTCTATTTGTTTAGTCTCAAATATGGACCTGTTGGTTGTCAACTAAAAGGCAGAAATGGAGATATATTTCGCACATTGCGAAAATCTATATATACTACTGGACAAAAGTTAAGGGCCGCCATTCAGTTTAGACAAGGTTTATATAATTCTTCCTGAGCAGGGTCGATTTTCCAAATGTCCGGTAGCTTGAAATCTCTCAAGAAGTCTCTAAATGGTAGAGTGGGACACTGCTAAACGTCTTGCAACATGACGAACAGATTGACCATCCTGAATCCATGCCATGGCTCGACCACGGTCTACAGTGCTGAGACTTCTCATTGGTGGCATGGCTAATGCAGTGATCATTTTGACCACTTGTCATACTGATTTATTGCATACCAACGGTGAACACTCATTACTGATGATCATTTTCCACGTGCATTCAAATTCAACTCACTTTTTCACCTTTTGAACTAGGGCGTGTTGCAAAAATCACGAGTTTTTGCAGCAACAATGGCAATTTTCACGTGCGGGTTAAAGTGATCCAGTTTTTGGACGTTTAAAAAAAATTTTACCTAGTGCACACAGAAATGTATACACATTTCTCTGAGCGCAGTTTTAATGACATTTTCCACTTGTTTTAGTTTGCCAATCAGTTATATAAACCTTGTCTAAACCGAATTTATACTATTTATTCGCTTTGAGTTTGTCAAGAAATTGAGGAAAGAGGTGCCGGGGATAGTGGTGTGGTATGGGTACCAGGTTAAAAATTAAAACTTAAAATTCAAACCGAAAGAGCTTTTTACCTGCATGATTCTTATAAACATGAACAAGAATAGCTGTTGTGCCGAGGAATGTATTATTAATATTTATTTAATAAGTTGTGTTTTTTCGAAATGAAAGCATTCCTACTATTGTGTGTTTTTTTATATTTTGTATTTGTAAAGGTATTGTTTCTTTGCTTATTCAAGTGTCATACATTTCAAGAATAATTACCGCGTGCTATCAGAAAAAAGACATTTTCTCAATCAATTCTTATGAAATCACATTAAATCTATTGCAATATTAAACTGTTCTGCTACATTCCGTCAACAGAGGGCACAATCAGCCATAGATTTTAAGGTGAAAAATGATTAACCATTGTGTAGTCTGTCAAAATTCACAAATCTTCAGTGGTATTCAAACTTTTTGTTTTGACCAGCGCCAAGTTTTAAATATTTGTGCATATTCATATGTCTACCGCCTACCAACACCAAATTGTAATAATTCAAATAATTAATTGGCATCATTAAATTATATGAAGTCAAATCACCTAAATATGAAACAAATTTAAATCTAAATTGTTTATAATTAAAGAAACCGTATTATTCACCAAAATATGAAATTATGTTAAAATAATTCGTTTCTTAATTTGCTTTTCTCTTTTTAATGTGACATTTGTCCATGTGCTCTTTAACAAACATGTCAATGTCATGCTTTATAGCTGACAGGGTCAGATGAAATTCTCCACTTCCTGCTTTGTCTGGACTACTTCTTTCTTTTTTTTTTTTTTTTTTTTTTTTTTTTTTTTCCTTAACCAGCGGCACTTGGGCTTTCAGCCCTTCGGCCCAATGACATGTCATTGCGAGGCTGGGGAACCTGAGGACTTTCCTTCCAACCCGGTCAGGAGCTTCGCTCCTTCCCATCCACAGAGGGTTTATCACAGGAGCCGTTCAGGCTATTCAGTCAAATTTCCGGCCGTAAACATTTCTTCAAACGCCGACGCCCGGGTTGAACCATGAACACCTGGTCGCCAGTACAACGCCGAAGCCATTACACCAGCGCGGCTCTCTTTCTTTTGTTAGAAGTATAAAGTTATTGTTGTTCACAATCGATTTTACTGCACCCCGGACAAGCCCACCATTTATCAGTTTCCCTCAGTAAATGACGAAGGATATATATGCAGATTGTTCCCATGGAACGCTGGTTGCATAGACGGTTCGCCCATCCTTTCATACGTCTATGTCTGCTTGTCCCACGTTTGATGCAGTCTTAGTTTTATCGATTCATCCATTGCAGTATCGCTCTCCAACAAGTGATCGTCGTCCTTAATATCTCTCCCTTATCCGTATCTGGCGTTCCCACTATAGGTGCCCTTGAGCCTATGTCAGCTCACTCACTTCCGTCAATTTCTGCATAACCAAGAACAGTAGACCATCCTCCTACAGGCTTAAGGCCTCTATCTATATTATCCATTAATTGTGTAGCCATAGGAAGTCTTCTGATTGCATTGAAACCAAACTGATTTAGTACGAGACTGAGAAACCAAAGTTATAAGCATTAATAACATTTTGCTCCTTAGTTGTGGAAAGACAGAATGCATCTTCTTGTTCTGTAACAGTGGTAAGTATCTACCCTAGTAAAACTTCAGCGTCACATTCCTCGCCGTGAAACAATTTCAAAGGTCTTCTTGACATACCATATCTTCATCACAGAAGTTTGGTGTGATTGGACACATCAGTCACGCTTCAAACTTCAAATTTATTAGGTCACAGAATCGTGTCACCATGTCAAGTCTCAGAGGTATGATAGTGTTTTTTTTTTGGTCTGAACATTACGTCATAACGGTCAAATCTCCATAACAGCACCGGTGATTCTAGCTAAAGTGTGCTAGCCTGAACTGAGGAATATTCTGCTATGTCTCTATAAATGGGAACGATATCGTGGCTAATATTCATTACAAAAGGATGAGCTGTGGCCTATTATTTCTTTATTACAATTATCATTTTCAGACAAAATTACTTTTACAGCCTTCTGCATACTCTCATTACTAATGTCAACGGAATGTGCCTTAAATTAGTTATTATCTCCCCATCCTAGATTGCAAGAGGAAGACAGTGTTTAGTATTTGTAAAGTTCTAAGGAAAATTTGCTCTTTGCGCTCATATATTATTTATAGCATATCAACATTCATAGCTCGAAAAATGTTAACTATTTTAAACACCAGTCAGAACCGCACACTTCAGTCACGTTTAAAACATACATTAATCTCTGTGAACGACAGTGTCCATCAAAGATAAACTGCAGTAACCCTTGTGTGAGTTATACACCTTAACAAATCAGACGCTGATATCGCTTGCTTGATGAACACGCAATTACGTTGGTCTCACACATTGGTAATCAGTAATTCAGATCAAAACAGGAGATTTGTAAATCCAAACATGTGTCGTGGAATATTCTAATCCACATATATAAATTATTAGGTAAATATAAAGCCTAATAAATACATATAATAAATAAAGGAAGAAGAATGGTAAAGAACAGTGCTGTCACAATGACTGTACTCGAAATCCCCTTGTTTTCTACTGCGTATGCAAATTGTAACGTTTCACGTTGATATTAAAGGCCTTCTGCAACATACACGCGTTTCCCAAACACACAATAAAATGTGCTGCCTTTCTAAGAAAAACCTTGAAATATGCAAGTTGACCTAAATTTTAAATTCCATTCATGTCTTTTTCTACACTGCGTTACCAAAACGAACGAACAGATGGACTAAAGGATAAAGAGAGAGGGGAGGGCTGAAAATCAGGAACGCATGCAACACGCGTCGCGCGATACACAAATGCTGCCATCACGCGTGTAAGACTACATGCACTAACTTTTTTTCAGACGGACAGTGATAAATTCACTACCCTTCCCAGAGTTAGGTTTTAAAATCATAAAAAACGCTTATTAGGAAAGATAACAATAGATGGGTTTACGTTTGAAAACATTACAGTACCCAGACAGCACATCTTCGAAACAGGAGGTAGAAGGAATTGCATATTTTGAACGCAGCCACGTAGCTCTTTTAAATTTGGATATTTGGGTTCCTTAGGGCTTGCTGACAAAGAATATGTAAAACGTTACGCAAATAGTCCAGGAATTAATAAATTATAACCAAAATAAAATAGTGGGGATGCCTGACAACATAAAATCATTTCTGCTCATAAAATTTTTTTATAACGTGTTTGAACAAAACCTTACGTTACAGAAATAGCCTACCATGTAAACTCCAAATTGATTGGAGCGCAACAAATGAAAGACTAACCACGATTGGTCGGGCTATAAATACTATCTTTCGTTGTTAGGGGAGACGTGGAAAGGTAACATTTTTTCAAACACTTGTCGAAACGTGGCCTCATTGGCTAGACTCGCTGATATACTCACTTAGGAGCGTTAGTTCGAGACCACTTGTTTAAATAAGCTTGATAAAGCAACAGTGCGTTGAAGCCAGCTCACATTTTTGCTAAAATAAAAGCCTGGAATATAAGCAGATGGGAATTTGTGCCAGAAGTTGTGCCAGAATTCATTGCTAATCAACGTATCTGTGTTTAATTCTATGAATTGTGGTAAGCTTGAACCATTCAGTATCTTTTAATGAAAATTGAATGTGAATTGTTAATTTATGCCTGTATATATATGTGTAGTTCAGTGGCAAACAGGAGATAAAGCCTATATGCTCCAGCCTGAACAGAAAGTGTCGGAGGAAAGTAAAACGGCATGGAATGGCCAGACCGTACACTGACACCTAGATGATTGACTAGAAAGAAATAATGCTGGAAGTGCAGAGGCGTGGTAACCATTAAGGAGGTAAATACTGGTATAAAGTATTTCAGATGAAGCTGACAGTTGGCCTAACGCTCTGAACTCAATGTTTGTGATGTATTGTGATCAGTGTAAAAAGAGAGTATAAGTTAGTTATGAAGTAGAAGGTACATCCTTCTTGATTTCAGGGACCGTGGTCTTGATGGTACTGAGCAGCACCTGGTCAGAGCTTTGCTGAATCCAGAGTCGGACAGCATACTCCTTGGTATTTTTAGCTATCAGTGAGGTGTCTCCAGAGCCCAGGGGAGAATTCGAGCAGAGGAGTCCTTTCCTGCCGCCATCACGCAAGATAAGCTGATTTGGCCAGCTGAGCTCAACATTATGTCCCCTCATCTTGAAATGACTTTGTAAAAATAACATTCAGAGGGGAATTTAATTGTCTTAATATCAGGAACTGAGTACATCTCCAATACTAGTCCCAAAAGACAAACTATTGAAGTCATGATGACAAATACCAACAGAGCTTGAACAAAACAAAACCAGTATTACCTCATATTACTACTACATAACTGACACACATAGGATATTTTTAATAATATATGTCACTACAATATTCATATTGATAAAGTCTGTACATATACTTGTAATTAAAATTGATTGTGATTCCTGGTTCCTTTGTATTTGAATCAGGACACATATACCTTTATGACAAAAATGAATACATATTGTATTTGAAAAGTTATCAGCGACTCCTTAAGATATCCTCATAGAGTGTTATATGTATGTGAGTGTCACAGTGTTGTCAAGAGTAGTGGATTAAATTAAATTGTTTATCTGTCTGTTGTTGTGACTTACACTTCATCATACACATACCCTAGACACATAACGTAGTCATCACACTATTCCAGAATAATTCTGACTGAGATATATAGATATGTGGTAGCAAGTAAGGTTATCTATAATACGCTACTCTTAATAGATATAGATACCTTCACAGCTGATCTCAGTCAGTACACTAAGTCCCCTATAAATATTTATAACATCCCACTTCACCACAACATGAAAACGCTGAATAGGCAAGAACAAATCTAAAAGTAATTTTGCTTTGTCGATCCGTTACGGGTCCCTAATTCTGTAGGACTTTCAAGACTATCTTTATGAATTTGACTTGATATTAAATGTAGAGAGAGAGAGGTTTTAACATTTGTAAACTGTGTACTACACCTAGATGAAGACAACTGTCAAACTTTTCAGAAAAAGCAACAAGGTTTTTAGATCTTGCTTGTGAATGGTGTGGTCTCAGAGACAGATCAGTTGGTAGGGCTTTCAAGATTGCACATCGCATACTGGGTCTTAAAAAAAAAACTATCACTGGCAGAGAAGAAAAAAACATAATGTTTCTATAGACATCTATAATGGTGTACCCAACGATTCTATATGCATCCTGTAATACCGTTTGTATGTGACACTTTGGCTAATAGTCACGGAATACGTGCGTTCTCTTTTTTGTCTTTACTCTTCTGGTATTATTAATCTACCACTCTTTCTGTGTGCTAATTCATTGTTTACGCTTTCATAGTTCAAGGTTTCCTTATCATATCGTGTCCTATTTATCACCCCGTTACTAATTGTCTTGGTCGCTTGGCATGTCTTGAAACAACATTGATCTCACCAGACGGGTTTCGCTTATCGCCAGCTCCAGACGGAGTAATAGTCTACATTGAGCAACATACTGTCTGGGAAGATACACGAAACCATGTTGTCGCTGTTGTTCCAATATGGATACCAAATGGCATTGGAATATAAGTTGTCAGTTCACACTGGAATGTAGGACGATGCCAATCTGGGTGCAGTAAAGACATGGACAGTAAGATAACAAATGTGATTTTGGAGCACGGAAAACTATGTAATCCCTTCCGAACAGACATTTTTGGGATAATTACAAAAAAGTAACATCTTGGATGATGTTATCAGTGATAGATCTAAGAAGTAGTGAGTTGTTAACATGATATATACCCCCGGAAGTAGCAAGACCTTATAACATAATGGAGTTTGAAAATTACATCTTATGCTGTATTGTAGTAATGTCTATCTGAGAGGGATGGGGGATGCATACGTACCAATATCAGACGCATTGATGATGGTTGGTTGGGCAAGAAATAGCTAAGATAGACTGCTCTTGATTGTACCTCACCTCACTGTAGCAACCTGGGTGTGGGCGGAAATATTCGTTATAACCTAGCGTCTTGTAAGGTTACTTCACTTACGCCCAATTTTGTCAAGGGGAGATTACAGACAGCCAGAATAAGAGCTCGTAACCAGGACACCCTATAGGACCGGCTAGGATTAGGAGTAGCTGCTAACATTAGAGAGCGTAAAACTCCCATTATAATACTGAAAGCCCAAGCCTTAGTACCCTCCTCAAGTGGAAATAGTAGAACGATTCAGTACACGCCTCCCACATACTCACAACCCCATGTAGGTTGTGACAAGCTGTTAAAACTTTTACGTCTCAATCACATATCGTAGAGCACTGCACACGACTGCAGACTGGAGAAGGAAGAGAGCTAGAAAAAGCTTCCCTTCTCTATGTATAGACTCTACAACAGGATGACATGTGATCTATTTGCATTGTCCTAATCTCCTACACTAAAAAGCTCCCATATGACTATAACTCATTACTGCTCTACACGAAATTTCTTCTGTCGGTAACGTCCCTTGGACCACTTAGTACAACTGTATACTATCACAGCGGAAATCTCACATGCGCTAGTCGGGGTAGTTCGCAAGCGTCCACAGATAAATATGAATGTTTGGTTTTGTAAGCGATCTAGCTTCAGTTCAAGTGTTGAGCTGGCAGTGGCTTGCATGGGGTAGGGAGTAATCCACAACTGAGCGCACGTATCACAGGTACAGTTGTCGTAGGGTGTACTGGTTGGCTGCCCAATTAGTGCTTGCCAATCGCTTAATTTTTTTTTTTTTTTTTTTTTTTTAAAGTTTTGCCTTGTTTTGGCGAGGCGCGTCCCGTTCAACCTAGTCGGTTATATTAGGGCGCATGTCCAAACATAAAAGACCCTTAGTTATTATGAGGTTCAGTCTTCTAGAGGCTTTTGCAATCAGAGTCCACATGTGTTTTGTATGTGTCTTGTTAGCTGAATCTGCCATCAATGGTACCTATACCTTGTAGCGGTATGGCAGCTTGCGTACCCTGACAATCCCCAGAGCTATGCCAGTGGGAGTTTTACTCCTGGTAGGTTCAACCAAGCTGGACTGGTCTGTGTGGGTAGGGGTCAGACAAAAGCTGGTACCCTGGTCCTCCAGGTTGGGGGTTTTAGCATAGGGCTGACACCCCTGTCTATGTAAAAAAAATAATGAAGTTACGGAAACAACATCAAATGAACAAACTTTGCTGCGGGATGGACATTCGGAGTCTGTGGCTCGTATGACTGTCAGTGGTGAAAGCCAAAAGGAAGCCACTGACATGAAAACGGATGTCCTGACCGCAAAACAGGATACGAGAATAGGATTTTGGAATGTCAGGACAATGTACGAGACAGGTAAACTAAGACAGGTCACGGCAGAAATGAGAAACTATAGGTTACACATCCTGGGGATAAGTGAGAGCAGATGGACAGGGGCAGGAAAAGTTAAAACAGCAACAGGAGAAACAGTACTTTACTCTGGAAGAGAGGATGGACAGCACAGTGAAGGCGTAGCCATTATTCTACAGAAAGGGATAGAAAGGACATTACTGGAATGGAAAACCATCAACAACAGACTGATACGATTGAGATTCAGAGGGAGATTCACCAACACTACAATAATACAATGCTACGCACCAACGAATGATAGCGATGAGGAGGTCAAGGATGAATTCTATCAACAACTGCAGAAAGAAATGGAAGACACACCTAGATATGATCTTGTTATAGTAATGGGAGACCTCAATGCGAAAGTTGGTACACACAATATATATAATGAAAGAACAATGGAGAAATGCGGCAGCGGAACAGCAAACGAAAATGGGGATAAATTAATAAGTTTCTGTAGCATTAACAACCTGGTCATTGGAGGAACACTTTTCCCACATAAGGAAATTCACAAGTTAACATGGGAATCACCAAATGGTCGGGACAGAAACCAGATAGACCACATCATGGTTAACGGTAGATGGAGACATGCATTACAAGATGTGAAGGTAAGAAGAGGTGCAGATGTGGGAAGTGATCACCATTTAGTAGTAGCAAAACTGAAAGTGAAACTAAGAAGGGCTGGACCAACTGTAACTACACAGAAAAGGTTTGACATCAGCAAATTGAAGGACCCCCTTACCAGAAAAGCTTTTGCGGCCGACATTAAGAAACGATATCAATTTGCCAAAAGCCAGGAAAAGACATTGACTGATGATATAGACCAGAATTTCAACACCATTTCAACAGTATATAAGGAAAGGAGCAAATCATGCTTAGGATTCCAGGAAAGGAAGAAGCAAGACTGGATAACACCAGAAACACTAAACACCATAAAGATGAGAAAGGAAATGAAAAGAAAGAAAACAGAAGCGAAGTCCCCCAGGTTAAAGCAACTATATAGCGAACAGTACAGCCAGCTGGACAGGGAAGTTAAACGCCAAACCCGAGCCAACAAAAGGAATTTCCTAGACGATCTTGCAAAACAGGCAGAAGAGGCAGCACTGAGAAATGAACAAAGCACAGTATACAAAATAACTAAATTCATCAGCGGAAAACAAGGTGCAAACAATATTACATTAGTAAGAGATAAGCAAGGAAATCTCATCAAGACAGCAGAGGGACAGGAAACAAGATGGGCAGAACACTTCAGAGAAACTCTAAACAAGGAAATACCAGAGACACAATTGAATGTTCCTGAGGCTGAAAACGATCTAGATGTAAATACAGACATTCCACGAAAAGAAGAAATCATCACAGCAATCAAAGAGTTAAAGAACGGTAAAGCTCCGGGCCATGATAACTTAAATGCAGAGCTATTTAAGACAGACCCTGAGCTAGCAGCAGAACTATTAGAACCACTATTTGCACAAGTGTGGAAAACGGGGACAACACCATCAAAGTGGAACAAAGGAATAATTGTCAAATTGCCCAAAAAGGGAGATCTTGCAGACTGCAATAATTGGAGAGGAATCACTCTTCTCTCAGTTCCCAGCAAAATACTAGGCAGGATAATTATACAGAGAATTTCAAAGGCAGTAGACTACAAACTGAGGAAAGAACAAGCAGGATTTAGAAAGAACAGAAGATGTGTAGACCATATATTCACTCTCAGGAACATTATAGAGCAGTGCTCAGAATGGCAAAGACAGCTTTACATAAATTTTGTTGATTTTGAAAAGGCTTTTGACAGCATACATAGGGACAGTTTATGGAAAATACTGAGGGCTTATGGAATTCCAAGCTGCATAGTGTCAATCATAAAAAGCCTCTATGCCAACTTTACGTGTAGTGTTGGGCAGAGCAACCTAACCTTCGAGGTGAAGACAGGAGTACGACAGGGATGCCCCTTATCAACCACTCTTTTTTTAACAGTCATAGACTGGGTGATGCGCCAGACAACAGAGGGCAGTCCAAGAGGAATAAGATGGACTACATTTTCTACATTGGAAGATCTGGAATATGCAGATGACATTGCACTGCTGGCACATTCACATCAACACATCCAGGAAAAAACGGATAGACTTAATAAATTTAGCCAGCAGGTGGGCTTGAACATCAATTTAAAGAAGTCTGAGGTCATGACGCTCAATGTGAGCAACCCTGAGCCCATATCAGTAAGGAATCAGCAATTGGTACAGACAGATACCTTCACATACCTAGGAAGCATAGTAACACCAGACGGTGGGGCAGGCAAAGACATCAACATCAGAATGAATAAGGCAAGAACAGCCTTCTTTAGCCTAAATAACATCTGGAAGTCCTCCCATTACAGCACAAGCACAAAATTAAGATTATACCAGAGTTGCGTGCTTTCTGTGCTTCTCTATGGTGCGGAATGCTGGAGAGTCACAGAGAAGGAAATGTCAAAATTGTCCTCTTTTCACACAACATGCCTAAGAAAAATTCACCGCATCTTTCGGCCGAATACCATCACCAACCAAGATCTGCTTACTCGTAGCAAGCAAGAGGACATGCACACCATCATAGCTGGCAGACGCTGGAGCTGGGTTGGTCATGTCCTCAGAAGAGACCCCGATGCCATCACAAGAACAACTATGCTTTGGACCCCTGAAGGAAAGCGAAAGAGAGGCCGACCAAAAACAACTTGGAGGATGACTGTGGAGGCTGAGATGCAAAGAATGAACCAGAGTTGGGGCACTGTACGAAGGATGGCCACCGACCGTGCAAAGTGGAATCAATTTGTTGTTGCCCTACAAGACGCCACTAGGCGTGATGGCCACTGACTGCTTTGACGGTCGGTGGTTAAGGATCGAAGAAGAGTTGTTAGCTGAATACAGGCTAGTAAAAGAATCCTTGAAGAAAACACCCCCCCCCCCCATTTCCCTCATAAAATACCCTAATGACCATTCACTCTCTCTACCTTTAGTCATGCAGGGGCTTTATCATGGAATGCTATACCAAGTCAGTCAAAACTAATAATTACGTCATATTCAAAAGATGTCTGTATTCACATAGCATGCCATATTGAACATGCACCTACTGACAACACTCTGTTTCATTTCATACAATATTTTCAGGAATATTTACTTATAAATGCTATGCTTTGACTTTAACATAAATATATATTTTATTGCTTTCTCTCTCTCTTCCTCCTCTCTCCCTCCCTCCCTCTCTCTCTCTTTCTGTGTGAATACATGTGTGTTTTTATGTACGTGTGTGTACTCAATTACTGAATGCAATGATGTTAATTGATTACTTATTTTGGAAGTTAAGAGAAGTGTTTTATTCCTTGGCTGAAATATATAAAGGCAATAATGTTTATTTCTTTACCGTGATGAAATTCGTGTGGAGGCATGTCTGGAGTCATCCTTATATGACCACCAGCTAGGCATAAGGCTTCAATTTGGTATTGGCTGCAAAAGAGCGAAAACCTCAGCAGCCCTAGTTAAACAACAACAACAACGTCAACAATTCCTGATGAAAACGATTTCGTTCGTTCGTTCTTTCCCCTCCCTTCCTGGTAACCAGCCAACAAACGTAACACCATAAACTGTTTAAGCAGAAATAAAAACACATAAGACACAGTTTACTTACTATCTCTGTTATAAAGGACGTATCTGCTGACTCGGTGTGGCTTTTGAAATACTAGTGTCCAAGTTGGTGAACTGTCACCAAAGCCTGTATGAATACACTTTCCAGCGTCGAAACTTGGATTTGGGTCACCATCCACAGCCTTGTCAGATGTAAGCGACTTTGGATCATAGTTTGAAGTTTGGTTGGTGTTGATTTGTTTCAGTGCCACATTGCGACCTAACATAATTTTAAAATGTCTGACTTAATGACAATGACAATCTTTACGACATGTGTCTGTGTCTGTGTCTGCGCATACAATTACAATCATCATCACCCTAACGCTCCCCAAAGAGCATAGACCTTCTACAAACTTATACCAAGTCTTCCTGTCTCGTGCTGTCAGGTCAAGGTCTTTCCATGTCGTCTTCACTCCCTTCATGTATGTCTCCAGTTATCTTCTCCATATATTTCTTGGTCTCCCTCTATCTTTCGTAACGTGAGGATTTCAGAACAAGGACCCCTTGATAATGCTATCAGCAGGTTTTCTCACAGTGTGTCTTATCTATCTCTAGCGTCTTCTTCTCTTCTATTTACGCAAGTGTCTATTTATGTGATTATGTGGTTGTTGTTTTTGTTGTTCTCCATATTTCTGAGCCATACTGTAGGACTGAATTAACATCAGTGAAGATTCTGATATTTGTGTTGGACTTGAATTCTTTTCATCTCCATATATTTCACAATGCAATAAAAGCTGCTCTAACCTTTTGTATTCGTATTTTGATGTCATTGTCTGTCCCTCCAACAGTATCTGTATTGCTGCCCAAGTATATATATTATTATACATTTTGTAGTGATGTTTCTTCCACTGCAGTATTGAAATCGTTTCCTGCCTTTATTTTCATTATCCATGTTTTCTCCATGTATATTTTCAAAAATTCTTACTGTGACCTTTCATCAAGTATTTTCATTTTGTCTTGCATCTGATTTCCGTTATGGGACAGGAGAGCCATTTCGTCGGCAGAATCTAGGTCTTTAAGATGTATAGGCAGAGTCTACTGAATTAAATTATTGTTGGTCGAAGTTGACGTTTTCAGAATGCATTCTATAGCGACGAGGAAGAAAAAATATGACACGAGACATCCCTCTCGCACTCCAGTTCTTATTGTAATCGGTTCCGTACGTTGTCCTTCGTGAAGAACTATGCTTGGCATGTCTTTATATACGTCCTTTATTAAGTTAATGATCTTAACGGGGATCCATGATGCCTCATCAGTTTTCAAAGTGGATCGCTGTCTACGTTAGCGGTTCTTAGCCTTTCTAGTGTCATGGACCACTTTGATTGTTCGACTAAGGCTATACATTTTATTACAAATAAAAATGATTAAGCTAACATATAGCCATACTGAAATACAAGAACAATCTGTAAAAAGAATATAGTTCTTTAAATGCAAAAATCTATGATAATTATATTAGTTAGCATTTTAGTGAAAAGAAAAAATTCGTTTACAATATATACACTGATTCCCTAGAATCCATTCACGGATCCCGAGGTTTTCTGTGGACCACAAGTTAAGAAACCTTGATCTACATTCTCAAATGCCTTTTCAAAGTCTACGAATCCAATGGAAACAGGCGAGTTCCATTCCAGAGTTTGTTTCACAATTATTCTCAATATGGCTTTTGTTCCGTACAGTGCAGGCGGCAAAGCATTTTGGCCTACGTGGGGATTCTCTGATTCAATATTTTACTACTGAGTGTGACAAATATATGGAAAGAGAAGAAAAGAAAGAGGAAATTGAAAGGAGATTACAAATAGAGGTTGATAGGGAAGCTAAGAAATTACGATTAGAAGCTGATAGGGAGGCTAAACATATAGAAGCTGATAGGGAAGCTAAGAAATTACAATTTGTCCAAAACATACGTGTTCACCTCTCAGTTGTCTGTATATGAACTCTTAATCTCTCCAGGATACTCCTGATTAATAGTTTACTATGAAACGTTTACTAACATCATTCCGCTGTAATGTGTGCGCTTTTGGAAACTGCCTTCGTGGGAAACTTACTTAGTCGTTTCCCTTCTACCGTGAGGTGTAGAGGTTTGGAAGAGAGCGCCAGACTATCTTCCTCCTGGCTGGTGTGGTGGGTTAGGTGTTATTAATGATTTAAATATTATATTAATGGTGTCTGGTGTGAGGTTAGCTGTGCAAGCCCCTGAAGTGTATGAAATTCAGATAAGTTACAGGGAACTTGTCTGCTTCCACCAATGTCCTCACCCAATATATATTTCCCCTACTGAAGTGTAATGGTGTGAGTATGTTATCTAGCAAGTGTCTAGGGTATATGCAAGGTGATAAAGTGTGAAACAGGACAACAACTACACCTATTACTAGTAAACAATGATTAAACAAGTCACTGGTTAAGTTTTCAATTGAACAAATTTTTTTTACAATTTATTTTCCTGTATCTAGTTATTCTTCTGACACAGGAATAATCAACTGAACATGATAATGAAATTATTTACAACCAATTATTTTACAACTGTCATTGAGTCGGTGTTATCCCACAATTATTTATCAAGCTGGGAAAATGTCAAGTATTTCTTGCTCCTAGAAAATGGTACAAGTTTATTGAACGTTTTTGTTCCTCACTGTCTGATACACTATCTTTTGTGAAAAACTGAGAGAGTGGATTGTTTGTGATATCAATTTCCCAGACAAGTCTTATCTGAGGTCTCTGGAACCAGGCTGGTTGAAGTATGTATAAAACGCCAGCATCCACTGCCAAGACACGATTTTGCTTCTATAGGTAAATCACTGTGTAGGCACTCAGTAGTTAGGCCTCACTGCAGAACTTAAGGACAGGTGTTAGATCACCTGGGCTCACTTTCACTCGTAGATGAAACTCTGGAACAATACAAATATGTCACACTCAGCATCTAATAATCTCTCTCTTTCCCTACTCTAACATGTTCAATATCATCAGACATCAGTATGGTAACTAAACAATTAGTTAACGTTCTCAATTTGGTTGGTACCCCCTTCTGGATAAATAACTTTCAAACCACCGTTTGACATTTTCCTTGATAAAGGAAACATTTTACATTAATACTATCAAGTCATGTACAATCACGGTGACTTGCTGAAGAAGACGGCCAGTGGTTTTCCTGGTCTTATGTCATAACACCTTTTTTTTCATCATAAATATTTAATTTTCTTTTCTCCCCATATGGCAGAAAGCCTGCCTGGCTTTTCTACACCAGGTTAATACAGTTCCTAAGAACGCTGTGAAACAACACAGAGTTTGATGTTGGCTTCCCTCCAGATAAATGTTTCCCCTTTTAGGTTCATATAGAGTCGATAATGCATACATGATAAAAATGACAATATAAATGTTAATATAAACGTTTTCATTCTTACCGCAATCAAAGAAATTTTAAACACCAATTAGTTGAATATTGCGATATATGGTAACAAATCCAGAACGCTGCTAGTGCAGAATTAGCAAACAAGACAGTACTCTTGCCTTGTCTATAACAACAACGTCTTTAGTGTAAGAAATTTTTCATCTAGTGGTCCCCTATACCCAATACTAATTGGTTTTATACAACCGTTATTCTATTATACTACAGCAAATCAGAGAATGTTTAGTGAATAGCGTTCCTTTTCAAATAAAACTGACCTCAAATATTCAAAATAAGGACTCCTTCCCCTTTAACCCCACCTACGGGCGAAACTGAGAAAGATTTTCAAGTCCATCTGTCTATCTGTCTTCTGTCCAACTTCTTTATTTCTTAATAGTTTTAAATACTCATACATACTTATTAATCCTGCTGTTATCTATTACACAGTCAGTACATATTTATTCTTATATGTCTTTCTAATGCCTAGTATCGTTTTATTTCCTACAATGCTTCAAATAAAACATTTCCTCTCCTATTCAATTTAAATTTGTAAACACGAACTAAGGTCACTCCGTCTCACACCCAATTTAGTATTACACATTCAAAAAAACATCTCACGTTAATTGCATTTTTCCTTTTATTTTTAAACTACCGTATGCAGAACGAACACTACGCTACGTCACAAAATTTTAACAACTTGCGTGAGTGTATATACTGGAGACAAAGCCAGCAGAGTAATTATCCGCCACTAACGCGTGTAGAGAGAAGAGGGGTCGGCTCGGCGTTTTGTAATATTTTGCGTTAAATGTTACTGCAGTTCCTCTTTTACACTACTGAAAATGTCCGAATTGCTACAATTACATGGCGTTAATGTTAAAATCTTCGTTAATTCAAACGCCAGTCATGGTATCGCAGTTTTGGCACAAGAAAATATTTAGTTTCGAGGCCACAGCTTGCAAAGCAAAATCTAGTAGCCTTGCCGGCGAGATCATGTATAAGCGTTACTACTGCATACGTTAGATTTCCCGACTGGCATAGTCGAAGCGTCTAAGCCTAACACACGGGCTGGTTCTATGTATTAGCATTTGGAGTACAATTTCCTGGAATTTAGCGTTTGTTCTCACAGATTTTACTACACCTGGTTCCATTCTAGTCCACGGTCCTTCAAAGATTGTCTAATGTTGTCCTCCCAGCGGACTCAAGGTCGTCCTGGGGGTCTGGATCTCTGGCTCTTTGTTTCCCATGCTTGTCGTGGTAGCCGATCGTCTCCCATTCTGCAGACATGGCCAAACCATCTTAGTTGGGACTGTTCTACTTGGGTCTGCAGAGAGGTGGGATTTTAGGCCTTGCCGTATCGTCTGGTTGCGGACCATGCCTCTTCTTGCTACTTCAACCACCTTCCTTAAATACCTCATTTCTGAGGTTTTGATCTGGCTTTTGTGGGTTGTAGTCATTGCCCATGACTCGCACCCATATGTCAAGACTGGGACATAGGTGGAGCGGTATACAGCCATCTTCGTTTTCTTACCAACCTCTCTCTTGCTGAGGAATCCACGATTTGTGGCCTGAAAAAGTCTCGCAGCTGCTGCTTTTCGAGTGGCCAACTCTTCTTTGATGCCTCCCTTTCGGTCTATAATAGCTCCGAGGTATTTAAAGTGGTCGACCTGCTCCAGGACCTGTTCTCCCAGCTTAATTTGATGTCTTCTTTCTTCTCGTGATATCACCATGGATTTTGTTTTAGAGCTGCTTATGACCATCCCTCTCTTCTCCAGCTCTTCTTTCCAGACTTGCAGGTTGGATTGGAGATGTGCCTCTGATTTAGCAATCAGGGCAACATCATCAGCAAATGCCAGCTCTGAAATACAGACCTGTCTCATCTTCCATTACCCCACTTAATACTTTCTTGTTTTCTCCTTACATGCCTTGATGACATTGTTCATGAGGAGTATGAAAAGATAAGGTGACAGGATATCACCTTGTCTTACACCAGTGATGGTCCTGAACCCTTCTGACTTATTGTTTGCTGTCCTCACATAATTTCTGCAAGACTTGTAGAAGCTCTGTATAGCATGAATCAGAAGTCTGGAATGTTCTTCCTTGCCAAACAGTCCCAAAGTTTGCTCCAGGGGACCCTGTCAAACGCCTTTTCCAGATCTATGAAACAAAGATGGATCTCACTCTTATACTCAATGGCCGTTTCACTCAGCTGTCTGAGTGTGAAGATGAGGTCTTGAGTACTTCGGTTTGCTCGGAATCCGCACTGGACCTCATCCAATTGTGGCTCAGCTAGGCGTCGGAGTCTCTGCTCTAGGATTCTAGAGTAGATTTTACCAGGGACACTGAGAAGGGATATGCCTCTATGGTTTCTACACTGTCGATTGTCACATTTTTTGGAAAATTGGTGTTTGTGACATGTTATGGAAAATAGACTAAATGAATCCGTCCGCTTGCTTCCCACCTTTGCCCCTCATTCCGTTCAACCTTGCTTCCCACCTTGTTTCCTCATTAGTATGCACGTTTGCTACGCCAAACACAGGAGTTCTTCGCTATCGGTCTAACTCATATTTTAGCCACGCCTATTTTTCTTGTTTAATGCGCTGATGAGCATCTAACTAGATTAGCAACTGTCATTTGCTTTCAAGGGGACGAGTCAAGTGCGTTTGCCTGAAGCTCGATGCGAGCAGGGAAGTCAGATTACGTCAACTGACAGAATGCACGGGCCCAAAAACAAGGGAAGATAACGACTTTGAAGTTTCCCAATAGCTCGAGCGAATCCTGTGATGTTGTATATACAGAGAAGACGATCCACGAGATCAGAAGCCTTTGTTGTCGATTGAAGAAAACCCCGCTGAGTTCCGCTGATTTGCCCGAGGCGCGACTTTCGTCATCCCCCAGCGAGATTACACTATTTCCGTATATTTATTCCAGCTCCTCAAAATCAGTAAACTAGTCGCTTCAGGAAATTTTAAAATATCAAGCTCGACATTATAGAGCCTTAGTGCAAAGAGGATTACTTAGATTTCGTGGAGATAGTTTCATTTCTCTGTTTTGCGGTAATTTATATACTAGCATTTAAGTGATTTAATGTGTTAAAGTTCTTCATTATATTTCACTGGGATTTTCTGTGTTAATTGACTAGCGTATTAAATAACATATAGCTAATTTTTGAAGCTGTAACGTAAATTTAATTACTTGCTATCACACAGTAAGAGATGTTTTAATTGACTTGTTAATACGCTAGGCGCTTGATAATTGACGGAATACTATTCACTTATATCTAGTATGTGTAATATCATGTGGCTAAACAAATAGCTAGTAATGACGAGTGATCTTTTGATAAGAAGAGTCATAATTAGAATAAACACTGATACTGTGTGCTGAGTGTTCTACTGAGGGGGGGGGGGGGAAGGGGGTGCATACCTAACCAACCCCGTAACAGTGAGCAAAGCGATAAGATAGACTAAACACTTGTGGTTTCTAATCTAATTTAATAAGAAGTTGATAAGAGATTTTACTTTTACGCGTGATAGGATAGAATATGTATATTGTGGTTAAATGCTGTTTTTCTTCCTATTAAGGCGGATCGCAAACCAGCTACCAGCGGCAAAACACGGTCTAAACACGATCTAATCGTACCAGAAACTATTTCTATTTACTATCGGGTTTTTCAATGTTAACCTGTTGGGTCCTCTTGATTCATAAAGAGAAAGTCCAAACCGATAAACAATAAGATTTAAGTATAACTGGACAAACACGATACCCAGGGTTTTTTTAAATTCAAGTTACCAGCCCGCAGTGGAAAACTGTATACCCATAACATAAAATGTTCTGACTATTGACAATTGTGGTTCCAAGTGGATTTATCTCGGAGAATACATTGTTTAAAAATCGGCACTCAACACCAGAGAGAAAATCGATAAACAAACCATACCTCCACAATCACTATTATCTGTTGCTAACAGTTACATACCGGATGTTTACCTTTAGCTTCGGAAAAAGTACTTTATTTACTGTCTATTGTGAACACTAGAGCACGAATTATATTTTGCTACCTGAACTATCGGATGTGACACTGTTTTCATACTCAATACGTCAATACCAAAGTAAGCGTTTCTCCATTATATAACTTGATTATTCGTGGAGAAACTGGGGCTTATTTCGGAGAAGCACAACAAGGGATTGTATTTTGATTGCATGTCCATCTACTGTATACGTTCAAGAGATCGGTTATCAACTAATAGGTAAGCGAGATTCGATGTGGCCACAGGTTTGACAGAATGAGAGAAAAGAGGAGTGAATACTTACTTTTTTAATATAATCATTGTACTCACTTCTTCGATTGTTCACTAACTTGATTATTTTACTGGGATAGCTTTAGTAAAACTTTGGTTCCTTACTATAACTATCTATTCTATATACCATAAATGCTAACCTTGATCTGACGGGTTATTAACTTCTTTTTGGAAATCTTTTTTTCTTTATAAGAGGAGAGGGCATTTATGGGGGTATAATTTTCTATAATTCCGTAAAACCTACGATTCTATATATATATATATATATATATATATATATATATATATATATATATATATATATATATATATATATATATATATATATATGTGTGTGTGTGTGTGTTAAGTCAAATTTTAGTCAAGGGGAATTAAATATTAATATCCTTGTATGTACAGGCCAGATTTCTGTTATCTTCCTTGTAAAGCTACTAGTTTGTTTAAAAATATTTGATCGAGAATTTTCGCGAATATTCTAGATGAGTTCAGCTCACGTCTCTCGCGGTTAGGTTCGCATGCGTGATTGTCTGAGCTGGACGGAGATACGGTAATCCCGTGACAGTACGTTCCTGGGCGTTTTGCCGGGAAGGTGTTCAGCCATGTTTTTTGGCTGTGTGTACGGGGAGATATTTTTGTGTGATAGAAATGTTGGAGACTCCCTGATATATTTCTAAGGCCAAGGATATGATGGCTTCTACTTATACCGCAATGTATCTTATTTCTAATATTGCCAGAGAAGATAAAGAGAATATTTACATTTCTTCGAAGCCAGGAACTCATACAGCTTATTTCTAATATTGCCATAGACGATAAAGAGAATATTTACATTACTTTGAAGCCAGGAAAGTATACGGCTTATTTATAATATTACCAGAGAAGATAAAGAGAATATTTACATTACTTTGAAGCCAGGAACTTATACGGCTTAAGTTGCTAAAGAAGGTAGAGAGAATATTGACATTACTTCAAAGCCGGGAATAGGCTTTTATAGATATATATGTGCCAGTTATGCTATATACGGATGTATTGAACTATTGTGATTTCCATGATGTGTTCTGAACTGCTACCTGTCGACATTGTATTTTGGTGATGTCCTCGTGACTGTGGAATAATAAACTGTTTATAACGTTCCTTAGAGTTGCAACATTTCCTGACTAATATATGTGCTTTTGGTGTGTGTGATTATTATTGACTTACTTGAGGACTACATGCATTCGCGTTCATTGATGTCTATACACCCACACACCTGTCGGCCACCTGTAAGCCCGACGTATGCTGATCGCCTTCATTAGCGCACATAATAACATTTACATTCTTCCTGGAGCCACCCCTATCAATCGATACTTTCGACTTCAACAGTGGTGGCCTCTCTTACACCATATATACACTATCGTCAACAGTGGTCGCCAGTGATATTCGGCTTTGGATTACTAATGACATTGTGTTTACTACAAGAAGTTGCAGTGTTACCAGTCCAAGTTTTCTGCGAGCAAGTTCCTACTACGGAAGGATATTTTCTTATAAGTTCATCATGTCAAGAATCTAAAAAGTGGAAAATACCTGTAACTTGCATCGTAGAGTTCTTGTACCCCTCAACGGTGGATTCTTTTTTCGTTGGACTGCTATCTATGTATATCATTGCTGCTGTTGTGAAGGCCGGGTTTTTTTCAATTTGCAGATAAGTGGTTGTTTTGTTTGTTGTAAACTACTTCTGTTTGGTGTACATTGAGCCTTCCTCAGTACATAAGCTATTTATATTCCTTGTATTCTATGTTATATGTTTCTATGTCATATATGTTATATTACAGCGGGCAGGTTGGGTGGAGACTTTCGTAGGATATCCCACTTCACCGTGGGCCTACGAAAGCGTTCTATAGGGACTGTTCTGTCTAAGTTCGTGTCGTAAAAGATCCCATGATATAATTCTGGGCATACTCTGTTTACGCCGGTTTTAGTCATCTTTACTATTGTTTAGGTGTGACGAAATGTCTTAGTGTTGTTTTCGTTATATTTTCCTCTGTTCTTTAGTTCTTGATTAAATTGTTTGTGAGTGTTTTTCTCCCCTTTCTATCGTTTATTTCTATGCAAATTTTTTGTTTATACACTGTATGGTCGTTTGTTTTGTTACATTATTCGCAGCTGTCATTGCAAGCTTTGCAATATATTTTTTCTTTATTTCTGCTTTCTTTCTTTAGTTGATTCCTGCGAACGTGGTCATTTGTGCACTATATCTTGTTTTTGTTACTCTTGTCTGTACTGTTTATTTTGTCATACACTGTCAATATATTTTGTCATACACTGTCAATATTATAATGCACAATAGATATAGAGGTGATTAATTATATTATTAATAGTAAGGTAATTATACAGGTTCCAGATTAAGGACTTGTCACCCACTGAGTTTGGATAAAGTGAGTTTCTTGAGGAATACATTGATATAAGTTATCTATATCACATAATTAGACATAATGTCTAGTTTGGATTATTTCATTGAGCAAGGGAGATCCTTTGGGATGACTAATGAGGAAGTAAGAGAATTCGCACTTGTTGGATATGCCAAAGCGCAGAAGGCTGAAAAAAAGAAACAGAAAATGGAAAATGAGAAACAGAAAATGGAAGCAGAAGATAGGAAATTGCAGATGCAGGCAGATGAAAGAAAATTCCAAATGGAAATGGAAAAACAGAAATTAGAAGCTGCTATCTAAATAGATTTGAACTTTCATGCGAATCTCATAAGATAGACAAGTCAGGATATTGTGAACAACTTAGGAAATTATTTAAGGGTGAAGCTTTGAATACTATATGTATTGAACTTTCAAAAACTGAACACACATATGAAGCCCTTATGGACTTATTGCTTCGCGACAAAGTCATGTCGTCAGTTAGTAAATCTTTTCTTTCCTTTCTACATGAACGAAAGCCTCCAAACTTAAAAGATATGGAACAATATTGTCGCCAATACGTCATGGCACATTCAAATGAAACTGTTAGCAATTATAAAATCGAAGAAGGTTTACCCGTTGCTTCAGCAATACCATATGATTCCAATTTGCGACGTAAACCTCAAAGTGCTAATCGCAATTTTGGTAGAAGAGATAACCGTAATTTTAGACAGAACCAAGGGGGTCCATCTTCGAGGAACTGGAGGCAATTTAACAGTCGTCAACAGTTTGGTCCCAATAATTATGGAAATTTTGGAAGAGGTAACTACAATAGAGGTTATCAACCATATAATAATTTTTTTCGGAGACAACAAAACACATCTAATAGAAATTTTGATCAAAGGGGAAACGACAATCGCAACTATGCTAACTGGGGTTCGAATCAGAACAATAATTTCAATAGAGCAAATAACAATGCTTCCAATAGAAATAATAGCTGCGATAGATCGCAATGCGACAGTAGATCTCCAAATGATAGATCGTTTCGCCATGCTAACTCTGCTCAACAAGAATCCCAGGGTGTTAATAATCAAGGTAACAATAATAATAGTGTCTCTAATGCTACTGCTTGCTCTGCTTTCGATTTCGAGAGAGCATCTCAGTGCCCGGAGTGCAGAACTTTGTTTCAACCTACAGCTATAACTACCTTGAGTTGCGATCATCCTCTACCCGCTCTTCCTGCCGTAGCTGCGCATGACGGAAGAGAGTCTCTTACTCTACATAAAGGATTGGTGAATAATAATCCAGTCTCAGTTCTCTTTGATTCTGGATGCACGACTGTTGGGATTAGACAGTCTTTAGTCCATCCATCTTGCGCATCAGGTAAAATGTGTCACATTTGTGAGGACACTTGAAACTTTTCCGACTGCCATAGTCCACATCGCCACACCATTTTTCACTGGTTATATACACGCATGTATGCTCAGAGCGCCTATTGCTGACCTTACTGTCGGACAGATAAATTAAGGGGCTGCAGTAAAACTGGTAAGGAATATAAGTTTATAAACTAATAAAACGGTATTGAATCAGTTTTACAAATAACAGTTCACATGAGACAAGGGACGTTTCGGGTTTTACCCTTCGTCAGCCACAAACAGGTGACAAAGACAAAAATTACATATAGGTAATACAAAACTATACGGTGATGAGAAACATACAACAAATGGGCGATACAAGCAGATGGAAAAAGTAAACAATAACAATACAAGAAAACCGTAAAATCTAAAAGAAATACTGAAACAAGAAAGTAAATAATCCAACGAAACGAAAAAAAAAGAAGAATAAACAAATTTGTGGAACTAGTTAAAGTTAGCTTAGCTCGATGCAAAGAATCCGTAAAAGAAAGCGGTAGTCTCTTGTCACAGAATTCGCAAGGAAGTGACGTGCGATGGCGACAAAACAAGAGATATAAAAAGATACGAAACGAACCAAAGCAAAAACACAAGAAGATAGATCATAAAGACAACGAATAAAGAATGAAAAAGAGAAAAGCTACCAGAATGTATGCAAAATGATGTATATTTAAACCGCCGGGAGCTAGAACGCCCATTTAAAAAAAAAGGCGATTCTGCAACGAAAAGCGAGTCTTGTCATTACCGGCACATGAACGCAGGACAGTGACATGTATATCGGAATTACCTGAATGGTCAGGTCTATTGACATGAAGGGCCACCGGTAAATGTTTGTCCTGATAGATGTCATTCAAGTGCTCACGAAACCTGTCTGCCAAACGCCTACCAGTTTCACCAATATAGGTCATGCCACATCTCTTGCAGATGATAGCATAAATCAGGTTTCTGGATTCCCACGTAAAAGACTCTCTAATGATAAATTTTCCTTTAGGAAAAGTGACTGTCTGAGTTTGGAGTACAAACGGACAGGTCGGTACTTGTGTGATATTTCACCGCTAAAATCAAATTTTCTAAATTTATTACCCAAACTGACAACCGTACTTTTTCTTGACTGAAAAAGGTTGATTTCACATTGTGATTTGGGAGGGCAAGTTCGTCGTGCATTCATAGTTGACACGCTTACGACAGACCCCCCCCCCCCCCGGTATTTTAAGTTTATAAGCAATAAAACGGTATTGAATTGGGACCTAAGATGCGTCAACAGTGCTCCACTACCGCGATAAGTTACCGGGTTTCTGGTTCAAAGCTTGGTAGAGTCTAACCAGCTGTAAATGGGTACCTGACTCTGATCTTGAGTTAGAGAAGGCAACAGCAACGAGGACGGGAACAGGTGTCACGCATCAGTCTAACCAGCTGTAAATGGGTACCTGACTCTGATCTTGCGTTAGAGAAGGCAACAGCAACGAGAACGGGAACAGGTGTCACGCATCAGTCTAACCAGCTGTAAATGGGTACCTGACTCTGATCTTGAGTTAGAGAAGGCAACAGCAACGAGGACGGGAACAGGTGTCACGCATCAGTCTAACCAGCTGTAAATGGGTACCTGACTCTGATCTTGAGTTAGAGAAGGCAACAGCAACGAGAACGGGAACAGGTGTCACGCATCAGTCTAACCAGCTGTAAATGGGTACCTGACTCTGATCTTGAGTTAGAGAAGGCAACAGCAACGAGGACGGGAACAGGTGTCACGCATCAGTCTAACCAGCTGTAAATGGGTACCTGACTCTGATCTTGAGTTAGAGAAGGCAACAGCAACGAGGACGGGAACTGGTGTCACGCATCAGTCTAACAATCTGTAAATGGGTACCTGACTCTGATAGGGACTGGCCTCCTCTGTAAATTATGCAGCTACGAACGAACATGTGTATGTCCTGATAAGTGCCACGCTTCAGCGATCATCTGTTCCCCATCACGGTCCTTTTCAGGGCCACAAAAAACCACAAAACTGCACCTACCACGGTCCTTTTCAGGGCCCCCCCACAAAAAAACCACCACGGTCCAAAACTGCACCTACCACGATCCTTTTCAGGGCCCAGCCCACGGTCCTGTTAGGCCCAACAAAACCAACAAAACTGTACCCTGGCAAGAAAGCCTTTACAGTATTTGTTTTCAACCGCCGAGAGGGCTGGGTGGGAAGTTGGTCCCCCTCCCTCACTATGCACTGATCCTTGTCAAATATTTACTTAATCAGAGCCGGATTAACGTAGTCGCAAAAGTTGCATTTGCTACGAGTCCCGCGCTTTTAGGGCCCCGCGCCAATAAATATGTACATCATTTCTTGATCATCTTCTAATACGAGCGTTAAACCAATGATCTTGTGATGTATGCCATCTTTAGCGCCTTTTCATTTGATGTCAAGAAATTGTGAGAGAAAGAGCATAACAGGGTGACTTAGTGTGACTCTTTATTACTTTTATCTTAACTGTTTGCGGACAGAAGCAGTCATTTTCTTTGGATTTTTTGAAATCTGTACACCTTCTTTTCTGCTTCTACCTACCGGTGGGGTCTCCTTTCTACTGCATTATGTGCTGGCGGTAGTCATAATAAGTCCCATTTGCCCTTTGTGAAATAGTCCGCTTGGGCAGATGCGACAAAAGCACTTTTATACAGCTTTTCTGCATTAAAACAAGTCTTGGATGATATTTCAGATAACAATGATCAGAAGGCAGAGTGTCGTCAACAGGCTCGTTGTCTACTTTCAACCATGATGAAGTTAGAAACAGGAATAATGATCATACTGTGGGATCAAGTATTACACCGTTTTCAAATGACCAGTGCTTCTTTGCAATCTTCTGACCAAGATTTGAATACGGCTTGTGCACTCTATGAATCCCTGCGGGGGTATATTCAAGCTATGCGGTCTACTTTTGCAGACATAGAGCAAAAGGCCAAGGATGTGACTGAGTGTGAACATTATCAAGAACAAACTCGAAGGAAACACAAACAAAATCGAGAGTATGATGATTTCAGTGGTTCCAGCACAATTGATGAATCTCAAACGCCTTCTCAGCAGTTTAAAAGCCGAAATAAGTTGTCCTTATTGATAGCTTGCTACCTTGTCAAAACGCCAGAAAGCTTATCAAAAGTTGAATGATGTATTTGGATTCTTTCGTCAGTCACAGTTGTTTACAAAATACATAGAGAAACATTATCCACGCAACACCTGGACCCATGCATACACAGATGGATCAGAAACAAATGCAACAGAAAATGGAGGGGGGGGGGGGGGGGGGGGCGTCTTTCTGACCTTAAGCACTGGTGCAGAAAAAATGCTGTCAGTGGCGACAGGACGATTCTCCAACAACTTCAGAGCAGAGGCAGAGGCCCTGAAAACTGTAGCAGAGGTTATATTGACAGAAGAAAGCGCAGAGAGAAGGGTTGCTTTCTTTTCTGATGCACAGTCAGTAATTGCGGCATTGAAAAGCCAAAATAATACAGACCTGGATGATCTCAGAGTAGTGCTATAACCAGCTCCCCTCCTGGCTGCCTTTACCTTTCAGAGCAAAGTCAGGTATCCATCCACTTACAGCTGGGTAGATTGTAGCGTGACGCCACCATGTCTCCAGCCCACTACCTGTGTCGCGAGACGCCTGCGCTGAAACCACGGACGCCCTCATAAATGGTTGCTTGTCTAAAATAGAAGGATTGTAGTGGTATGACAAGATCACTAATGTGCAACTGATGACACGAGCCAGGCAAGTGCCAGAAGAACGAGACATGAGAAGAAGACGCTGAAGATGGATAGGATACACACTGAGCAAGCTTGCTTATAGCTTTACCAGGCAGTCCTTGGTCTGGAACCCCCAGGGTAAGAGAGGCAGAGGAAGACCAAGGAATACACGGAGAAGAGAACTGATGACAGACAAGAAGAGGATGAAGAAATTATGGAACGACCTTGAGCTGATGGCACAGGACAGGAAGACTTGGTATAAAGCAAATGCTCCTTAGGGACTTGAAAGCTGATGATGATGATGATGATGACTAGGTTGAACGGGACGCGCTCCGCCAAGACGAGGCAAAAATTTTACATTAAAAAAAAAAAATACATAATAACAATAATAATAATAATAGCCCCTTCAGTCATAACTGACCATGGGAATGCGCCCCCGAGGTGGCAGCCCTCAAATACTAACCCACAACCCCTACCTGTTAAATGGACTAATCCCGATAAGGCGGTAAAAAAAGCCGCGCAGGCGGAAAAAAAAAAGAAAAAATTGTTTGGGTAATAAATTTGGAAAATTTTATTTTAGCGGTGAAATATCACACAAGTACCGACAGGTCTTGCATATCTGGCGTTTGCACGGTTAAGTACCAAAGTAAGAAGGGCTAGAATGTCGCAAGCGACTGTGTACAAGAATATCCCTAAAATTCCTATCCCTACGATAAGCTACCAAAGGTGTATCACGAGATAACTCTTTGGTATCAGGATCAGAGTTAAGATAGGCAGATGTCGAAAGAGAATTCTCTTTACCGCCAGGCAGTGAGGATGGAAAGTTAGAACCAGTTTGAGTCTGTCAGATTGAACAGAAGGTTTAGTAGTGAGTGCCATCTGACGAGTGACGCGTGTGATACGATTAAGGGCATCAGATAACACATGTTCTGGATAAAGACGTCGGCGAAAGAACTCAAGCAACTCTTGAGCTCGCTGATGAAAATCATCGTCATCGTGACATAACCGACGCAAGCGAAGAAGTTGAGAAAAGGGAATGGAATTTTTACAGCTAAGAGGATGCGATGAAGTATAAAGAAGGAAACCATGAGCGTCAGTAGCCTTATAATAGACAGACGTTTTAAGACCAATAGGGCTAATAGTCACAGTGATGTCAAGGAAGTTCATTGAGGTCATAGAAATTTCAGAAGTGAATTTGATGGCAGGATTGAAATTACCAACATAGTCGATAAATCGACGGAGGTCTACCTCAGACATGTCAGTAATGCCAATACCATCATCAATGTAGCGGCGGTAAAACTCAGGTATTGGCCCATCATAATTTTGAAAGACCAAATATTCAAAGTGGCCCATAAAAAGGCAAGCGTAACTAGGGCCCATCTTAGTACCCATAGCAACGCCACTGATTTGGTTGAAGAATTGGCCATTAAACTCAAATAAGTTGAGATTAAGAACCAACTCAGCAAGGCGAAGAAGCAGACCTGTGCTTATAGTAAGATCAGTACGCTGGGAGAGAAAAAATTGGAGTGCCTTAAGACCATCAGCATGTGAAATAGAAGTATAAAGGGAACAAACATCTAGAAGGAAAAGGCGGTAAGTACGATCAGGCGTGAATCTGATAGAATCAAAGGTAGTGATAGCAGATTGGCGACCAAAGGCTGGAAAATACTATCAAGGAATTCAGAAATACGTTCAGTGGGACAAGAGCAGGCTGAAACAATAGGCCTACCAGGGTTAGCAATTTTATGCACCTTCGGAAGCATGTAGAAGGAAGGCTTACCAAGACTACTATAAAAAATATGGAGAGATAAAGCACCAGAAGGGAGATGATTATCATGGACAAGGCCCGGATAGTCTCATAAACAGTAAGATTATTCCGGACTGTAGCATCACCAGAACAAGGTGAATAAAAGGTGGTGTTACCTAGCTGTGTAACTCCTTCGTGAATGTATAAGTCCTTACGCCAAACAACCACAGCACCACCTTTGTCTGCCGGCTTGATAACAATATCATCACGGTTTTTAAGGCGTGACAATGCCCGCCATTCAGAAGACGTGAGGTTAGATCGACGGAGACTGCGTAGATTGAGCTGGTCAATGTCATGTAAAGTATTGGCAATATATAAATCCAGAGCACGAGAAGCTCCTGGGGCTGGAGTCCAGTCTAGTTTACGTTTGCCGAAATGACGAAAGATATCATCAGTATCGGAAACCCTGGTAGAATCATTACCATTACGATGGTAATATTTGAGACGCATGCGGCGATGGAAGCTGTGAACATCCTGAAGCAGAGAATAATTGTCTAAATTAGAACGAAGAGGAACAAACTTAAGACCTTTGCTCAGGACAGACAATTCATCAGGAGACAGATGTAAATCTGGAGGAATGCAAATAACTTTAGCTTGGGTAGAAGACTGAATAGAGGACCCTAAAGGAGGTTGCGGACGGAGGCGGCGCAATTTCTCTTTTTTATGCGTGCACAAACGAGTATACAGCTCCCTATTCGTGTCATGGATGTACTTCTGAAATTTCTACGACCTCAGTGAACTTCCTTGACATCACTGTGACTATTAGCCCTATTGGTCTTAAAACGTCTGTCTATTATAAGGCTACTGACGCTCATGGTTTCCTTCTTTATACTTCATCGCATCCTCTTAGCTGTAAAAATTCCATTCAGTTTTCTCAACTTCTTCGCTTGCGTCGTTTATGTTACGATGACGATGATTTTCATCAGCGAGCTCAAGAGTTGCTTGAGTTCTTTCGCCGACGTCTTTATCCAGAACATGTGTTATCTGATGCCCTTAATCGTATCACACGCGTCACTCGTCAGATGGCACTCACTACTAAACCTTCTGTTCAATCTGACAGACTCAAACTGGTTCTAACTTTCCATCCTCACTACCTGGCGGTAAAGAGAATTCTGTTTCGACATCTGCCTATTCTCAACTCTGATCCTGATACCAAAGAGTTATTTCGCGATACACCTTTGGTAGCTTATCGTAGGGATAGGAATTTTAGGGATATTCTTGTACACAGTCGCTTGCGACATTCTAGCCCATCTTACTTTGGAACTAAACCGTGCCAACGCCGTATATGCAAGACCTGTCCGTTTGTACTCCAAACTCAGACAGTCATTTTTCCTAAAGGAAAATTTATCATTAGAGAGTCTTTTACGTGGGAATCCAGAAACCTGATTTATGCTATCATCTGCAAGAGATGTGGCATGACCTATATTGGTGAAACTGGTAGGCGTTTGGCAGACAGGTTTCGTGAGCACTTGAATGACATCTATCAGGACAAACATTTACCGGTGGCCCTTCATGTCAATAGACCTGACCATTCAGGTAATTCCGATGTACATGTCACTGCCCTGCGTTCATGTGCCGGTAATGACAAGACTCGCTTTTCGTTGGAGAATCGCCTTATTTTTAAAATGGGCGTTGTAGCTCCCGGCGGTTTAAATATACAACATCATTTTGCATACATTTTTGTAGCTTTTCTCTTTTTCATTCTTTATTCGTTGTCTTTATGATCTATCTTCTTGTGTTTTTGCTTTGGTTCGTTTCGTATCTTTTTATATCTCTTGTTTTGTCGCTATCGCACGTCACTTCCTTGCGAATTCTGTGACAAGAGACTACCACTTTCTTCCACGGATTCTTTGCATCGAGCTAAGCTAATGTGACAGGGGCTAGATGTACCTCACACCCAAGACCCGTGCACCAAGAAAATTTATAAAGGATCGTTTGACAGGGGTTGCAATTATTGGTTGCTTGCAACCCTCTCAGCAGCAGACTTAACAATTCAAGCAACCCAAAGCCTTAAGCAGATCAACATTTAATTCTACCGAACACCAAACAAACAATCCAACAAACACCCAGTCAGTGTTCATAGACTGTCTGAAAAATAATAAATAAAACAACGTCTAAGTGAACATCAATAGCATGGATAATAACACTTACCATACAGAAAACATGCGCCCACCTGACATCATCAACTATCTCACACACTCATGCGTGTCGTCCAATGCGACTAGTATGGTGTTGTGCATGAGGCTGGCAATCGCACCGGGTAACATAGGTTGCTACCGAAACCACTACTGCAAGAGCATCTGAATGCTTCATGCTGAGGCAAACCACACCGGTGGCCCCATGCTCCCTCAGGAGCGGAGAAGAGAAATATACATCTGGTACGCCCACGTGCTCTCACAAACCATTGTTCACACAACAATAATAATCAACTGGACATAAAATAATATTCTTCAATACATGTACAACAAATAATCTCAATAATGAGAATTAACTACTACCTCTCAACCGACCCACATCAATACTCGTTCCCGCACTCTGAACATGTCGTAAGTGACGACTGGTGCGGCTGGGAATCTCATCGCATGAAACACATTATTACAGCAACAACCACTGTAATAGCATAAAAATGCTTCTGTTGGCTTGTGGTGGACACCAGCCGCATTGGTGTTTCCATGCTCCACCAGGAGCAAACAGAGAAACACCTGTCTCAACAAAGGAGTGGCCTCGCGCTCTCCAGAAATCTAAATACATATTCTCACCTCACAGTAACCCATTAAATATACAGTAGAATTATCAATAAACGTGAAATACACTAAATTACTCTTACATAAAGAATACAATATAATTATTCTCGACTTAAGCCAAACTGGGACTAAATACACAACGTGTCGCTCGGCATAACATATTATAGGTTTACCACGCGGAGCGTGTTTAATCAGACTCGCTATCGCCGCCTTTTATCACCACGCGGCTACTATCTTGCGATCGTTAATCTTATCTAAATTTCCAGTGGAATAGCCTTTCTGAAGAATGAAATAATCGCTCTTAAACTCTCACATCTATCTATCTATCTATCTATCTATCCCATTAAACATTAAAATAGCCACATCGATATAATTTCAGAATCCTAGAAAACTAATGCTAATTCAAATTAACTCACGTGCTCAAGGCATTTACAGCTTGGCTCTTGTGTGTCTTCTTAGTCTGTTCTCACTGGGCGGCTCTCTCAAACATAGACCGGTTTCGCTGCTTGCTACCCCTTTTTATAAGCCCTGGCCTAACCACTCAATTCACTGCGCGCTACGCGGATTAATCTGCGCCACACAGATAACACACGCGATTATTGCTCCAGAATGCATGAAAACACAGATTTACACAACTAGAGCAAAAACACAACTAATTCGTAGGCTTATTATGGCCTTGTAATAAATCTGCTTGAAGATAACGTGATCAAAAAGCACTAAACCACATAGACAATATGACTGACCAGATGGGGCCAGCGCCTAGAACGACAGACCTCAAGATGGCGCTGTCACATATTCCCCGCCTGATTTTGTTGTCGTCCCGACAACTGCACTAAGCTATGCGCTTCAGTCGTATTCTCTCAGAACGTCTCGGGGCAGGACCTTCTATCGGCTGCAGGGCATACCAGCCTGGTTCGGGCGTTAAATCATTTTCGTTCTCCCTAGGGTCTGTCTCCTCTGGCAAAGCTGGTGCTTCAGGTAGGCCTAGTGTCGTATCTATCAAGTCTGGTGAATCATCGTTGTCTTCACTACGTCTGAGTTCGTTGCCAGTGACTCTAATGCCCGGACTCGCTCTGTCTGTTCGCTGGATGACATACGGACCTCCTGTCATTGTGGGAGCCCGAATAACAATGTACTCCTCTTCTGATCACATGTCACGAATTTTGGATCTCTCAGCGTAGTGCATTCTTTTCCTCACCAATTCTCCCACCTGTAGTGGAGTGGAACACGGCAGCTTGTCACATCTCTCTTTCCGTACTGCTGCCAACTTCTGCAACCGTGCCTCTGCTCTTACGTGCGCCTCCCGTAACCTGGAAAGGTGCCCTTCAAGCCACTGGTCAACTGTAGCTGGTTCTTCGTCCTCTGTTGAATGGCCCAATATGAAATCGACGGGCATTTTCGGCTCCCTCCCAAACAAAAGATAGTAAGGGGAGTAACCCGTAGACGCATGGGGAGTAGCGTTGTAGACTGCAAGGACCTCTGCCAGGTGGTCAGACCATCTCCGTTTCTCAGTGGTGGACAATGGCCTTACGAGATCATGCAACGTCCTGTTAAACCGCTCACACTGGCCATTTCCACGAGGGTTGTATGCCGTCGTTCGACTTTTCTCGACGCCATATACTCTGCACAGTTCGGATATGACAGCCGATTCGAAATTTCTACCCTGGTCGGAATGAAGCCTCTGCGGCACCCCTAGGTACAAAAACCACTTTTCTACCAAACGCTCGGGCCACGGTGGTTGCTTTTTGGTCTCTGGTTGGGACGGCAACTGCAAACTTGCTAAATACATCAGTCATAATGAGTACATTCTCGTAGCCTCGTGCGTCTTTTTCCAGCAGCGTAAAGTCCATGGCGACTACCTCAAAAGGCTTGGATGCCAGCAGATTTCCCGATGGGCCTTGGATCTTGAGATGCGGGGCTTTTGCTATATTGCATCTACTGCACCTTCTGCAGAATGTCTCTACATCACACGTTATGCCATCCAGAAACACCTGTTCCTCAGTATCTGCAACATGCGATCACGACCCTGATGGCCAGTTTTGTGCACTGCCTCGAGAACTCGCGTTTTTAAAGATTCTGGAACCCACAAGTTGCGTGATCTTAGTCCATTTGGTCCGCTTACTGTCCGATACAGCAAGCCTCCAATTAGTGTTAAGCGCCTACGCTGCCTTAGTAACTTCTTTGCTGGCTTCGATAATCTCCTCGTCCCCTCCTTGGGCAATCTAGTACCATCTCTCATAATTCTGGAGACTGTCATAATATCAGTATCAGCCTCCTGCAATGCTAACAGTTCTTCAAGAGAATAGGATGGAAACGTTTGTGACGCACCTGTGCCTGGATCCGGGCCCGGTGCATCTCCCATCTCCACTGCTCCACACATGGCTCTTAACTCCACATTCTGCAGCAAACCTAACCTTGGGGGTATAGTTGTTGAGCGAGCTGGCACTAATGCTATGTGACTGATGGCAACATCATCATCTTCATCGGTGTGTTCTGGATTCTCTATAGGATACCGAGAGAGGTAGTCAGCATTTCCGTTCGCTCTACCTGCCTTGTGTTTGATAGAGTAATTAAACATCGACATCTGTGCTATCCACCTCTGTTCGATTGCGCCAAGCTTAGACTTTTGCCACAGAGCTTAACTCCTGTTGTCAGTAAACACCTCAACTTGAGCACCGAGCAGATAACTCCTGAACTTTTCCGTCATAGCCCATTTCATACTTAGCAGTTCAAGTTTCATGCTACTTTTGGCATTTTTCTCTGATGGTCGCAGAGTGCAACTGGCATATGCTAACACCCTTTTCTTGCCATCTTGCACTTGTGACAGCACGGCTCCCAATCCCTGGTATGAGGCATCCACTTCCAGTATAAAGGGCACAGAAAAATCTGGGAAACCAAGAAGAGGGGTAGACGTAAGCATAGCTTTCAACTGCTTAAAAGCAACATCACACTCTTGGGTCCACAGTTCTCCTATGGCAGTTTTCCTGGACCTTCGTTTACCCTGTGGATCTTGGTATTCATTTAACTGAGCAACCAGTTCATGCAGTGGGCGTGCTGTAGTGGCAAACCCGGGCACAAACCTCCGATAATAACTGGCAAGACCGAGGAATGCACGTAACTCTGTCTGTGTTCTGGGTATTGATGCCCTTGTAATAGCTTGTATCTTATCTTCCATCGCTCCAATGCCCTCTTCAGACACCGTATGACCCAAAAATTCCACCTTCGGCTTGCAGAAATGACATTTAGCTGCATTCAATTTCAGGCCTAGTTGTTGCAACCGCTGGAACACTTTTTCAAGCCGCCACAGGTGTTCTGCAAAGCCGGTTGAATACACAAGAATGTCATCTAGATAGACCAGTAACAGCTGGAACATCATATCATGCATGGAACTCTGCATCAGTCGCTGAAAAGTACTGGCCGAATTAGCTAGTCCCATGGGCATTCTAGTGTTCTCATACAATCCAAATGGTGTGGTGAACGCTGTTTTTTCTCGATCCTCTGCCCTCATAGCTACCTGGTAGTAGCCACTTGCCAGATCTAGTGAAAAAAATATTTTTGCTCCTCCTAAAGCATCTAAATATTCCTCCACACGAGGAAGAGGGTAAGCGTCCTTTTTGATCTTGGCATTGACAGCTCTGAAGTCTACACATAATCGCAGTTTGCCATCTTTCTTCCTCACGAGCACAATAGGTGAAGCCCAGGGGCTTGAACTTTCTCTTATAATTTGTTTGTCGAGGAGACCCCGAAGGTGGTCTTGCACCTCTTTGTAGAAAGCTGGAGGAATTCGCCTGTAGGGTTGTTTTACTGGAGTATCATCCGTCAACTGAATCGAATGAGATACCTTACTTGTATATCCTACATCATTCTCATCTTTAGCGAAAAGGCTGTTATATTGTTGTAGTAACTTCTGTAGTTGGCGCTTTTCGTCCTGGCTGCCCTCAAACCCATTTAAATCAACTGGGCTGCAAACAGGGACCCTGGCTGGGCATCCCGGCTGTGCAAATATCTCCACTTCCTGGGTTCCAACAACTCTGAAGTGTCTCTCATAGTCTGCGCATGCCTCAGAAAGTTCTCCAACTTGAGTACCCCTAGCCAGCAAAAGGTCTTCATCTCCAAGATTTACTGCTTGGACCTGACAGAACCTTCCTCTTAGTAAAGTTAGTGTGTGACATATAACCAGCCCTTTATGGTCTAAGTCTCTTGAGGGTTCAAAAAGCACTGTCTTCTCTAATCTGGAGCCTCTTCTACATTTCACCTGTATAGTAGCGATCGAGCGAGCTGGTATGTAGGTTTTTCTTCCTCCTGCAACCCACACCTTCACTCTATCTAACATTACTTCTTTTGTGTCTTTTCCAGGAGCTTGCCATTTGAGGAAGCTGTGGATGTTCTTTACTTCCGCCAGTATGTTGGTGCCTATTATACCAGGCGCTTTGTCAGGCCCATTCACACTTTTAACTACATAGATGCCACAGTTCTTGACATGGCACTCCCCAATTTTGACGTCAACCACTAGATGGCCAGCATAAGGAATCGTGACACCATTGGCAGCAGTTAGTCGTACCCCATTTACTTTCATCCAGGGCCAGGATCTCCAAAAAGCTGCTGAAAGCACTGTTCCGTAACAGTTGTAACTTGTGACCCCGTATCAAGAATCCACCTGACTTTCTTCCCTGCTATTAGTACATCACATTCCGGTCGACCACCAACCATCTTTATCTCTGAGCCATTCTGTTCCCTTTCCTTAACCTGACTCCCAGCCGCAGAGGAATCTAGTTTAATGCCTGTGGATATCGATTCTGTACGTGGCCTTAGTCTTCTGCGTCTAAAACAGCGAACTGTCCTGGTACGTCCCCCCCTGCTCCTGAGACATCGCATCAATTTTAGCCTCTAATTGAGCCACCTGTGCTCTCAGCCGCTCTACTTCTGCGCCTAATGCGTGTATATCGGGTCCGGGTACCGTCACGGTATTTACTACTCCGACGCTGGCAAAACACCAGCCCCAGGGGCGTGTTCAATCTCTAAAAAACCGTCATATAGGGCATAGTCCCTCACCGACTTAAACGATGCTGTAGGCTTCCTTAAAGATCATTTCCTTTGCAAGCTTTCTTACTAGGTCATCTCTCAGACAAGCAGCAAACTGGGTCACGAAGAAAGGATGGCGCCAAAGGAGTGACGTTGTTCTGCTTTTGTGCCCTTACAACACTTTCAAACACCTCGTGAATGCGATGGGAGAATTCCCAAAGAGACTCCCTTGCGCCTTGCCGGGTAGAGTAGAACGCGGCCATTACTTCTGGGATGCTCCGACGCTCCCCATACACCCTAAGAATGGAATGTAGCATTGCTTCTGGGTCACCGTCATCAACCTGAATCCTCAGCTCCCTGCGGACAATTGGGGTAACAATGTCAAGGATAACATCTGCATGGTCCTCTTTACTCATCATCCCTACTCTCCAGGCAGCTCTCACCTCCCTGACATATTCCTCAGCCGTAGGACCCGTGCGCTCCCCAAAGCACCGCACCCTCTTGTGAGTAGGTACCACGATGTACTGCACTCGTTCTGGTTGACGATTTAGCCCTACTACAGGGTCATCCACCTCAGCCACATCTTCGTTATCAGTTCTACTAGCAGCGCGTGTGTTGCGTGTCGCCATCTTGTTGCTAGTAGAGTTGACTAGAAATCTTGACAAACTGGATGATCCCGTCCCTCGCCTTGCACTGAACTGGGTGTTCTACTGTTTCGGCTGTTGCTGCTCTGATTGCTGAAGAGTTGCTTCACTGCGTGCTGTCTATCAATCCTGCCGACGACGCCACTTGTGACAGGGGCTAGATGTACCTCACACCCAAGACCCGTGCACCAAGAAAATTTATAAAGGATCGTTTGACAGGGGTTGCAATTATTGGTTGCTTGCAACCCTCTCAGCAGCAGACTTAACAATTCAAGCAACCCAAAGCCTTATGCAGATCAACATTTAATTCTACCGCACAGAACCGAACACCAAACAAACAATCCAACAAACACCCAGTCAGTGTTCATAGACTGTCTGAAAAATAATAAATAAAACAACGTCTAAGTGAACATCAATAGCATGGATAATAACACTTACCATACAGAAAACATGCGCCCACCTGACATCATCAACTATCTCACACACTCATGCGTGTCGTCCAATGCGACTAGTATGGTGTTGTGCATGAGGTTGGCATCGCCACCGGGTAACATAGGTCCCTACCGAAACCACTACTGCATGAGCATCTGAATTCTTCATGTTGAGGCAAACCAACCGGTGGGCCCCATTGCTCCCTCAGGAGCGGATGAAGAGAGAAATATACATCTGGTTAACGCCCACGTGCTCTCACAAACCCATTGTTCACACAACCAATTAATAAATCAACTGGACATAAAATAATATTCTTCAATACATGTACAACAAATAATCTTCAATAAATGAGAATTAACTAACTACCTCTCAACCGACCCCACATCAATTACTCGTTCCCGCACTCTGAACATGTCGTAAGTGACGACTGGTGTGCGGCTGGAATCTCATCGCATGAAACACATTATTACAGCAACAACCACTGTTATAGCATAAAAAATGCTTTCTGTTGGATTTGTGGTGGACACCAGAGCATTGGTGTTTCCATGCTCCACCCAGGAGCAAACTGAGAGAAACACATGTCTCAACAAAGGAGTGGCCTCGCGCTCTCCAGAAATCTAAATACATATTCTCACCTCACAGTACCCATTAAATATACAGTAGAATTATCAATAAACGTGAAATACACTAAATTACTCTTACATAAAGGAAATTACCAATAATAATTATTATCGACTTAAGCCAAACTGGGGGGGACTAAATACACAACGTGTCGCTCGGCATTAACATATTCATAGGTTTACCACGGCGGAGCTGCTGTTCTAATATGACTCGCTATCGGACGCACACCTTTATAATCAACCACGCGGCTACTATCTTGCTCGAACGTTTAATCTTATCTATAATTTCCCGTGGAGAATAGCTTTCTGAAGAATGAAATAAATCGCTCTTAA